>ML779932.1:318649-353120 GCA_009831015.1 Picea engelmannii | reverse complement strand
TCCTTCCAGTTGTAGCTGGAAAACAAAGAAAGTTGCTGCTTCAAATGAATGTAATTCTTCAAGACATATAAGAAAAAGCATTATGTGGTTTTCTCCCGCTTTGGGTTTCCACGTAAAACATTGGTGTACTGTGTATGTGTATGATTGTTCATTTTTTCATTGCTTATTTACTCTGAAATTATGGGATGATAATGCTACATTGATATAACAATTGGATTATATGGTTAAAAAGGATTAAATTGTTTTATTACTGATTCACCCCCCCTCTCAGTAATCCAATAGTGTTGACCATCGATCTCATCGGAGATTTGACGAGGAGATCTGGACTGCTAGATATAGAGATGTCGTCGTTGGAAGTGTGGGAGGTTGGCATGGTCACAATTCAACTAAGGAACATTGACAATGACATAGTGATCATCGATGACAATGGGAGTTGGGGCTAACGACAATCATTGATCAATGGAGGAGGTGAAACCTCCACCGTAGATCTTGCAGTTCACATATGCACATGATGAAGACCATCAGGAATCGAGTGTTAACCTCTATGCCATATGAGCTCATCGATGTGCTCTGGACCATTGAGATCGAGGGTTGAGAACCATAGGATCTGGGGAAGGTGTACTTCGATGTATCTTCATTAGAAGTTTTGGTGGTGGGAGTGAATCATGGGGAAAGAAATCTCGATGATGACTATAGGATTATGTGGACATAAGTTCCACTGTGGAAAGTCATGAAGGTGCCACCTCGATGCCATTTTGTCTCCACGTCAAGTGGTGCAAGTGGATAGGTTCCACATAGGTGCAACATGGTAGTGAGATGGACTTTGACCATGAGAAACCAGGAAACTTAGGAGGAAATAACTTTTGATTCTAAACTTGAAATTGAGCATGGTTACAATTGGAAATCTATTGGTGAGTAGAAGATGATGGTACGCCCGGGAAGAGGTTTTGAGATAGTCAAGAAGAGAAAAAAAATTAATTCCCCGTCCCTTAAAAGGTTCTTAGGGGGTTGGGTTTGTTACAAGACACCAATCTCTTATATATATTCATAGACACCAATCTACTGAAGACACTAATCCCCACCACTAAGCACTAAATTAGCAAGAGACACCAATCTCTAATATGCACCGACCTTCATCGAGTTTGCTTTCTATATCTTCCTTCACCAGGTCTTCTTGATGCTTATTCCTTAATTAGGTTTACTCACTACTTCTACCTTCACCGGATATTCCCACTACTTTTTCTTTTACCTGGTTAGACCAAAATTTGAATTTCCAAACAGTAACTCTCCCAAAGCTTGTTGTTTTAGGCCTCTTCCCAAGAATGAACTTGTACAACATTCCACGTATAAAATTTTGCAAATATGATTATGAAATTTTTACCTAACCTACTTATGTATGTCTTCTTTGTTCTGTAAAAATTTCACAATCTAAAGAGTCCCAGAAAAGAAGTTATAGTGAAAATGTCAAACTGACATGTTCGAAACTGATCTCAGGACCATTCAAAAACCTTAACTTCCATACATCATATCTTATAAAGTGAAACAAACAAATATTTTTAGTTTTTAAATGATGTACTTCTATATGTCTCCTCTAGTCAGTAAAAATTTCATTATCTGAGGAGTCCTAGAAAATAATTTATAGTGAAAATTCCAAACTGACCTGTTTGAAACAGATCTCAAGAGCATTTAGAAACCCTAACTTCCAAAAATCATATATCATAAAGTAAAATGAATAAACATATAAAATGTTTACCTAAGTTACTTGTGTATGTCTCCTATATTTTATAAAAATCTCACAGTATGAAGAGTCCCAAAAAATAATTTATAATGAAAATTCCAAACTGACATGTTTGAAACTAATTTTAGGATCATTTAGGAACCTTAACTTACATAGGGAATATATATGAAAGTGTATTGAAAATAAATCTGAAGGTTTTACCACATGTATACCAATATCTCTCCTATGTCTCTGAAAAATTTCAAGTTCTGAAACATCCCAAAAAATAAGTTATGTTGAAAGTGTCAAGCTAACCTATTTGAAACTGATTTCAGGAGCATTCAAGAACCCTAATTTCCACAGGGTATATCTCTAAAAGTGTCGCTAATAAGCATCTTAAATTTTTACCATATGTACACCAATATTTCTCCTTCATCTCTTCAAAATTTCAAGTTCTGAAACATCTCAAAACATAAGTTATCATGAAAATGCCAAGATGAACTAAAACTAATTTCACAACTCTTCCCTTTTGGAAATTTATTCAATCTTTGCTCATCCATTTTTCACACACACACTTTCTCTCAATACTTTCTCTTTTTATATTTTTTCATAACCATTCATGAAGGGATATGTCAATTAATTAAATACTTGATTTTCAATACCATGGGAAAATACCCCAAACTCATGGGTTTGAAACCACCATTTCACTTTTTACTTTTTCACATGCACCCATTTTTTAATATACTTGCACACACACACATATATATCAATTTTGGAAATGTTATGTGTATTGTAATGTCATAATATGACAACATTAATCCTCCAACAATATCCCCCTTTGCCATTGATGGAAATCCTGCAACGAAACACATATTCCACCAGACATAGAAATAATCCTCCCCTTGTCTACAACTTTCCCAGGAATAGAAATAATTATCCCCCTATATTCAACTCTCGCCCTTTGACATCAATGGCAAAGGGATGATCCCCCTGAACTTGTGCTTCTCCTTAACCACTTAGTATCTTGATGAGATGGATGTTACTCCCAATTTCATGTCCCTTAATTTGTTCTGACTACAAAAACTGCTCAAAAATGGTAAAGAAACACTCTTGAAGAAATTTGAACACTATCACCAACAACACAATATAATCAGTCTCTGTCAATCCAAAAAAAATGTATCCAACATAAGCAACAATATATCTCCAAAAATAGTCAAACATGGTTTGTTCAGTCTCAACAAATCCAAGTTGATTCAATAAGAAATAGTCAAGTCAACAAGAAGACATCAGTTGGGTGCACATATCAACAACTTCTTGTATTCCCCCCTTTAGGGATCAATAAGTAGAAACAATAGTTATCGTCAAAAATTCTACTCAACGGACAACCCGATTGAAACTCAGTCGACGAATAATCAGTCGAAACTCCATTCGATTGCCATGTCAGGTCGATCCTTGGTTGACCACTTCCAAGGAAATCATAGATAAGTAAGATAAATGTTGCATGACTATACAACTGATGATACATAATGATATAAATTCCTCAAACATATGTTCAAATAATTCCACGACCTTCCATCAATCCAACCAAAATCTATCCTAGTAGTCGGTACTGGTCCACACTTATGTCTTTCATGTCTCTTCTACAAAGATGTGAAAGCACGATTTCCATTCCTTCGACTTTTATGGTGACGATGATGATAGGGAACATGTTTTTTTTATGGTTGATCAGAAGAAGTAGGATTATGGTCAGGTTCACTTACAAGAGTAGAATAATCCAACATATCAACAACAATGTCATTTGTAACAACATGCTCAAATTTTGGCATGTGGGGAGTAGGAATCTCATCAATCTATTTGGCACAATCAATAGTAGGTTGTTCTTCTGGAAAACCAGACTGAACTCCTCCTGCAACAAATAGAACTTCCCTGGTTGTAGAAAGGATAGTTGTAGGTAGAGAGGCAACAACAACATCATATCCAAGACCTATCTTAATGAATGGAGACCTTTGACAATTGATGACATTGTCTAAGGTTTCATTACTCTTATCAAACTCCATGCTTCTATTCAACTTAATAGTTATTTTATCTAGTTCCTTTCTTAAGGAAACAATTTCATATTCTAGCTCTTTGCAATTTTCTTCCTTTTTATTCAGCTAGATCCTCACAACTTATTCCATCCTTATTGCTTCTTCTAATTGAACCTTTAGGTTTATGATAGTATTTTCTATTTCTTCAATACTTTCTGACATTTTGGATTTTGAATCATGATCCTCTTCTTCATGTTTTTTCATCTACTTCTTTATTTCCTTTAAGGAACACATGAGTTTTTCTTCAAGATCCACTTTCCCATATGTTTCGACATTTTTCTCTTCTTCTGAGTCCATATTTTCTATCCCTTTGTCTTCATGAATCTCTATTTTGAATACCATAAATAGAGTTTCTTTTATATCACTATAGAAGCTACTTTCCTCAGACAAGTTGCTAACATGTTGATCAAAAATTTGGTCACCTCGATTTTATTCTCTTTTAAATAAAAAAAAAATTGATATCAAAAGAAGGAAATTTTGAACGATCATTAGTTCATGGCGTAGCTCTCAACTTCAATTTTGTCATGCTTTTTATGAAATCAAGATCTGAGTCTGTATGCTCAAGATACTCATAATTTTGTCCATAAGTTCAACAAAGAGATTGCAACAAGAACTTTGAATAATGAAAATTTTTCTAAGTGTTGTGCCATTTTTTTCCATTTCCTCTTCTTCCATGTGCAAAACTTATTCCTTTTTCAATTTACATTTTTCTCTCATTTCTCCTATCTATCTCCACACTTAGCCATTTTTACAACCTCCTCTCTTATTCCTTCGCATCTCCTCTCATAGTCTCATCCTCTCATCTCATACCTAGCCATTTTATCATTTTCTCATTACTCTTATATTCCCTTCTCTTCTCTTATTTAACCATTTCTACGTTCACATTTCCATTTTATTTTATTTCTCATTTTCTTTTCTTTTCCATTTTCACTTCCATTATTTCTTTTTTTTTTTCTTTTTCCCTTTTTCATTTTCTTCTTATTTTCCATTTTAGTTTTCTATATCCCTTCTTTATTTTTTATTTTTCATTTCGTATTTCCCTTTTTATTTCCATGTTCACATAACTCCTTCCATATTTCATATAATTCCATTATATACTTCCCCAACACTTAGTCATATTTCTTAAGTCTTACTGTGGGTCGGTGATATTTCTTATGACTTACATCATTTCCACAACCCTCACAATGCTCACTTGATTTCCAAGACCCTCATTATGCACCGATACTTAGAAATTTTTACAACTTTTTTTACCAAATCTTACCATACCCCTCTCCTCCCGATCCTGGTCCACTTTACTCGAATTTTTTTTACAACTCATTCTTACTAAGTCTTATCATGGGTCTGTGGGCTGCAGTGATTTTTAAGACTCTTACCACAATCCCTCTATCCAACTGATTCTTCATACTTATACATTTTCTTCATACTTCGGCATTTTCATGACTGTTTTTATCATGTATTACCTCCTTACCTACCTCTGCATTCACATAACCCCACGAACTCTTCATTTATTTTAATATTGTTTCTCTTGTCCTAAGTTATTTCTGGGAACATATCCAAGTGACATGTGGCAGGTGACTATACATTGATTGGATGTGATGTGTCATACATCCACAGATTGACTGGGTGATTATTGGTCAATGTCTGGGCAACCAAAATATTACTAAGATATAAATTTTTCTAAGTCATGAAGAGCTACACCAAGACCTCAATAAGACCTTTTACTTCACATGAATTATATGAAAGGAATTTACATTATAAAAACTAATTATTCATCCACCACAGTGCATGTGGGACCAAAAAGGATGAAAATAAATCAAAGGCTAGGATTCATCCATGAACCAGGTCAACAACTACTGAGTAGAAATATTTCGAATCTTATAACGCATGATCTAGACGTCTGTTGGAAAGTTAATTTGATAAGGAATACAATGATATAGGTATCAATGCCTAAATTTGGCCATAATTCTTCCAAAAATTAAAATATCATTCAAAACAATTTTCATGACTTGTTGGGAAATTTATTTGGAACCTCGACTTTCCGAGGCTATAAATTGAGTTCCAAAAGTAAAAATTTCACTCAAGAGGAATCATTGGAAATATAGGATGATGAAGACTACTTCTAGAATGGTTTCCATGGTTAAGAAGTCACTTATCATGTTCTAAAAATTAAAACGCAGTCCACTTTTTTCGAGAAGTATTTGGAAATAAAAGTTTATTAAATAACTTGTGTTAAAGGATTAAGTGGTTCCCACTTGGAGGCACAAATTTCTATGACATAAATTAATTAATGAGAATTTAATCAAGCATTAATTTCAAAAAGAGGAAGTATCTGGAAACTTCTAGAAGAGCATAAACCCTAACTAATTCAAGAATCATTGGAACAAATTTAAAAGAAGGATAGAACCATAAAAGAAAGGGTTAGAAAGTTGGATTATCAGTGGTTGAGATCATCTAAATAGTGTTGTTCAGCCATCAGTATGCAGCCAAGTCTCTGATTAAAAAATAAAGATCTCATTTTTTCTTGTTTTTTCTTCTTCTGCCACACAATTTCTCTCAAGACTTATGTTTGTAATTCTGAATTGAGCATAAGACTCGGTTTTTTAGTGTATTTATTTTATTCTTACAAGTCTCTTTCTTAAATATCGTAGGAGTATTTTACAACCATATATGTGACTAGTAATGTAAGCCAAGTTTGTCTAAATGATTCATGGAGGTTTAGTCCTTGCATTTGGCAAGTTTTATTTATGATCATTAGTTAATTGGTTTACTGAAATGATTTTTAATGTTTGGGGTATAACTTTAATGAATTCTCGGACCTTGGGATTTATGAGCATGATATTTTTGGAGTATGCCCAAAAAAATATTTTCATTTTTGAATGCAATACTCATTTAAAGTTCTTTGAAGTGATCAACTCCATTTCACTCTTTTTCTTGTGAGAAAATATGGTTGTATCTTCAGTGTGCATGTGTTTCAAAAGGATGTTATATTGAAGTTGAGAATATATTTTTTTTGGTATTGAAGGCTTTCTTTATCTTTTTCATTATTAAAGAGATGCTTGGTCCATTTTCAAGCAAATGTTGCACTCAAAGAGAAATATGGTTATCAAGAACCATTGTATTTACAAACTAAAGTAATAAAGAATTGGGGTTTGTTATTTAGCATTCTCTTAATTTGCAGTCTAGTCCAAGAACATCTAGCTACATCTTTCAAACAATAATAGAGGAGCACCACCTCTATAAAAATGCAAGGGGGTATTTTATCCTCGTGAGGTTGTTGTTTGGATTATGACCAATATGAACATCAACATTTTTGGCGACCATACTGGGGAACGATTTATTTTCAAGATATATGAGGCTTTATTTCAAATTTGATTGAGGAACCAAAGTCTCCATGGTTCAAAGTTTCGAAGATATGATTCAATAACACTACTACTTGTTCTAGATTCCTGGGGTTTATAAAAGGATTATTGAGAGATATTTGAATGACCTCAAAGATAATGTTCTTGGATCTATGGACACAAGTCAAATACCAAAATATTTGAAGTGTCAAGAACCATTAAATATTTGGGAGGATGAACTCCCCGACGATTCCATTGAAAGAAATCTTAAATGCCCTGACAATTCCATTGGAAAGATTAAAAAATCTCAAGAAAATATTCATGATGGCTCCACCAAATAATTTCTTTCATGTTCTAATGCTCATTTTCCTTCTCCACCAATCCCATGAATGTACTTACAAGATGCATCAAAAATAAGAGGTAACCAAAGAAGGAGGAAACTACATAGAATCTCTTTAAATATGCAAGAAGTAGTTTTTCAAATGCCTAACATCCCTATTGAAAAATTTTCCACATTCTTTGGGAATACTTCAGAGGATGCAGAGAAAAAAAAAAACTAATTTCAAAATCACGTGTGATGTTTTAAATCTCACTAAAGATAATGTTACATGTCAATTATTTGCATAAACTCTTCATGGAAATGCTCATGAATGGTTATTTTTGCTACTTCATGGAGCCATTGCCAGTTGGGATGTTTTGAAAACTTCATTTGATGAAATGTTCATCGAAAAAATGCATTCATATGTCCCTTCTAGTGATTTCAATGGTGTTTCCCACCCAACCTCTCCCATATGGACACAAGATAATGAAGTGTGTAATTTGGAAGAAAAATATAATCAAAGAATGGAAAATTTTTCTTCAAGTCATACTGTTGAAAATGAAAATGAGAATTCTAATTTTCAAGTGAAATATTTCACCTTTTCATATACATTATATGAGGTATTTCGAGTGGCAAGTTTGAAAATGAAATTAATGAGACTTCACTAGATGTACACAAGGATTTCATTCAACATGCTCATGTGGAAAATGTTACAATAGGGTTGCAATGGCCACATATTGATGACGAAAAGTCACAAGAACATTGGTATCAAGAAGAATTGGTGGAAGAAATTAATCTTGAGAATAATGACGATAAATTTGCCATTGCATGAAGGAAAAATTCTTTCAAGACATTGTCGATGAATTAAGAATCTTGGACATGGTTGGGAATAAGGAGAAATTTGAAAATTTTTAAATAGGAAACTTTTTATCAAACCAAAGATTGTAACACCCATGAGCAACCGAGAGTTCATTTTATTGAATAATGGTTCCAAAGCATTGTTGGCCAAGTCATGCAATCATACTTTCGTCACAACTGTCTCATTTTTACTTCAGTACACTTTGGGCATGCTCTTAACTATTTGATAGCAACCTCGATATTTTCCCCAATTCTTGATTTCATTCCACAGATTAGTTGGATGCTTGAATGGCTCAATTGGAAATTTACTTACACTTGAAAAGTGTCCCTTTCCTTCAAGTAGGATAAGGTAGGTAGATCTTGTTTGTACATAGTTTGTTTCTTCATTCCAAGTTTTTGATAATAAATAAGTTGCTAAATGGATACAATTTTTGAATATGACTCCATATCCCAATGGAAAAGGAAGCTGGTCAGATTCCAGTGTTCTCATCAACCCACTGGGGGTCACTATCCCACAATTGGAACCAATTGTTGATAAAAAAAATTGGTCACATTGATTTTCCGCTCTTTAGAATAAAAATAAATTGATATCAGAAGAAGGAAATTTTGAACGATTATCAGTTCATGACATAGCCCTTAGTTTGAATTTCATCATGCATTTTATGGAATCATGATTCTAAGTGTCGTGCTCATTTTTCCCTCTCCTCTTCTTCCATGTGCAACAATTATTCCTTTTTCAACTTATATTTCCCTCATATTTGTCCTCTCTATCTCCACACTTAACTATTTTTACAACTTCCTCTCTTATCCCTTCGCTTCTCCTCTCATATTCCCATCCTCTCATATCATACTTAGCCATTTTATCATTAATTTCATATTCCCTTCTCTTATCTTACTTAACCATTTCTACATTCATAATACATATTCCCATTTTATTTTATTTCCATTTTCACTTCCATGTGGGACTAAAAAGGGTAAAGATAAATCAAAGGATAAGATTGATCCATGAACTAGATTGACGATTGTTGAGTAGCAATCTTCCGGAGCTTATAACTCTTGTTGCAGACGTATGTTTGGGGAAATACATACCTCATTGGAAAGGTAATTCGATAAGGAAGACAATGGGATATCTCTACATGGATGAATTTGGCCATAATTCTTCCAAAAATTAAAATATAATTCATCTTACTTTTCATGATTTGTTGGTAAATTTATTTGGAACCTTGACTTCTCGAGGCTATAAGTTGAGATCCAAAAGTCCAAATTTTGCTTAGGAGGACTCGTTGGAAATATGGGATGATGAATACTACTTATAGAATGGTTTATATGGTTAAAAAGTCACTTATCATGTTCAAAACATTAAAACATAGTCTATTTTTTTTCAGGAAGTCAACTTCAAGATTTGGAAATAAAAGTTTATTAAATATTTTTTATTAAAGGATTAAGTGGGTCCCACTTGGAGGCATGAATTTATATGACAAAAATTCATTAATGAGGATATAATCAAGCATTAATTCAAAAATTAGGAAGCATGTGGAAAATTCTAGAAGAACATAAACCCTAACTACTTCAAGAAGCATGGGAGCATATTTTAAAAAAAGGATAGCACCATCAAAGTAAGGGTTAGAAGGTTGGAATATCAGTCGTTCAAATCATCGAGATAGCATTATTTAGCCATCGGTATGCATCCAAGTCTCTAATCAACAAATAAATATCTCCATTTCTCTTGCTTCTTCTTCTTCTACACAATTTTTCCCAAGGATTTATGTTTGTATTTATGAACTAAGCATAAGGTTGCATTTTTTTGTGTATTTATTTTATTCTTCTAGATCTCTTTCTTAAAGATCATAGGAGTAATTTACAACCATACATTTGGCTGGTAATGTAATATAGGATTGTCTAAATTATTCATGGAGGGTTAGTCCTTGCATTTGGCAAGTTTTATTTCTGAGCATTAGTCAATTGGTTTAATGAATTTCTTTATAATGTTGAATATCTTCTATGAAACTCCACAGAGAACTACTTCGGGGTATAACTTTAATGAATTATGAGACCTTGGGATTTTTTAGCATGGGATTTTTGTTGTATTCCCATCAAAATATTTTCAATTTTGAATGCAATACTCATTTAAAGTTCTATGAAGTGATCAACACCATTTCACTCTTTTTCTTGTGAGAAAATATGGTTGTATCTTTAGCTTACATGTGTTTCAAAAGGATGTTATATATAATTTGAGCATATATTTATTTTGATATTGAAGGTTTTCTTCATCTTTTTCATTTTTAAAGAGCTTCTTGGTCCATTTCCAAGCAAATTTTGCACTCAAAGAACAATCTAGTTATCAAGAACCATTTTATTTACAAACTAAAGCAATAAAGACTTGGGGTTTGTTGTTTATCATTCTCCAAATTGACAGTCTAGTCCAAGAACATATAGCTACATATTTCAAACAATAAAAGAGGAGTACCACCTCTATAAAAACACAGGGGGGTAGTTTATCCTCGTGAGGTTGCTATTTGGATTGTGACTAGTTTAGACATCAACACAACCCCTTTTGACTAGAGATTCTTCTTCTTGTTGTAAGAGTTCTTATTCTTTCATGCTTGTCATGCTTGTGGTTCTTTTTGTGTTGATGATGTTTTCTCCCTTTATTTACATTATGATCTTCTTCATCATCATTAGTTTCATTTTTTGCATATGGACACTTAGCAACAAAATATTCTATTTTTTCACAATTAAAGCATTTAAAGGGATACTTGCATTTATATTTTTTGGATCCTTTCTTGAGTTTCCCTACAAATTGGGTTTTCATTGCATTTGATTCATTTTTGGAGCTCTTGCTTGATTAGTGCTCTATGTGTTAAGGTTTAATCTATTATTAGGTTTCTTTCAATTTACTAGATAACCATAGCATAGATAGGATCACTGAGAGAAGCACAATCACAAGAGTACACAAGCATTTATCCTGGGAAACCCTCAAGGGGAAGAAAACCCAACAAAACTTATTTAATATAGATTCAATAACCAAGTATAGTTCCAAAATAATTCTATCTCTACGAGAGACAAACCACCGTGATGCTAGACTAGAAAATAGCCAAGACAATAAACCAAACACTAGAGAATATCCTCTCCCAAGCAATGCGCCTCTCTCTCTTCCTTCTTCCAGCAACTTGTAACTGCATCTTCCTTCAGTACTTGCACACTAGATGAGTGAGCTGAGTGAGTGAAAAAATGAGTGGTTGGATTCCTTTATTTATACAAACTGGCAAGCGCTAAAAGGAGGTGTCTCTTCAATGGAAGTGTTGACTTGTCTTTCTGGGTGGTTAGAACCGCTTTAATTTTCCTGGGGGGCGACTTCTTAATTTGCATATTACAATTAGGGTTTGACCAATCCGCAAAAGGGGATTTGGTCAATTATAATGCCCGACATGATAAATACATAAAAGGGGATTGATATACTGAATAATAGATCAATAATAAATAGAATACTCTTTGCAGTTACAATATTTCAACACTCCCCCTTAACAAAAAGGGTATTCTTTATATTTTGATAGGTCACTGGATGTCACCATCAACTGAATAATATCATCTGGGAAATATCATCAATTGGATAATCATCATCAACTAGACAACAACATCAATTGGATAACATCATCAAGTAGGTAACAACATTAACTGGGAAATATCATCAACTGGGTAACAACATCAATTGGGTAACATCATCAACTAGGCAATATCATCAAATGGGTAACATGAGGCATCAATATAATCCACTTGGTCATCTAGCATAGAGATCACTGACTGGTTCTCCATGAATCCATATTAAAGAAGTTTTGTCCTCTTTATCTTCACGTAGAAGATACTCTTTCTTTCTCTCATCTTCATGCAGAAGATACTCATTCTTATCTTCACACAGAAGATATATTATCTTCACATAGAAGATATTCTATGAGGTTTTCCCTTCCTTTTATGTTCTCCCTTCTCTTGTAGTCATCTATCTCACCAATCCACTAGGGAGGACTACTACCATAGCTTCACTCCTATTCAACCCACATGAAATAGAGAAGCTAAGATGCTAGCCTGGGCAAGACTAGACTCCCTTTCCATGATCCATGCATGATCACGACAAAAACCTCAAGAGCCAACTAAACATTCCACATGGTCAAGGTTTGTGTTCCAAGCTACTCAATCCTTGGCCAAAGGAGAGTATATGCCTATGTCCCCTTGGAGAAACATCCACACTCCATTCTATGAGGGTGGTCACACCCCTCTCTATGAGGGTATTCTAGCATGTCCCTAGAGTATCCAAAACTCAACACTTGGACAGAGGCCAACCTTGGCAAAATTCTCATTCCCCTTCTCTATGAAGGTCTCTTCCTTCTCTACGAATGTCACTTCTCTTTTCCTTCTCTATGAAGGTCTACCTATGGGATTGCTCATTCCTTCTCTATGAAGGTCTCTTCCTTAACATCATGGGTGCCTTCTTGAGTTCAAACATTTATTTCTTTCTGACTTCATATTGGATCAACCTGCTCCCTCTGCATCTATAAGAATGGTACTAGAGCAACCTACAGTTACCTGCATCTCATCAACTATATCAAAGTATCCATATTTCTCTTCATCTTGAACATTTATGTTTTGCATCTTTAGGAGCCTCCTTCTCCTATATAAATATCATATACTTCTTGGTCTTTACTGTCTGTCACCATATCATAAATCCTGCTCATGTTGTCTAACTTCTGCAAGTCAAGGCATAAGCTCTTTCTTCCGAGACCTGTAAACTTACTTACAATATGCTTTCTTTGTCACTCTCATGAATGATCATATCTTAAATAAATATTTTATCTCTTTCTTTATCCTCTTCTTTGATACTTCCTTCATAAATTTACATAGATAATGAAATAAAGCAAGGTTAATTAACATTCTCACAAAAATCTATCTTGTAATGATAAAGTATTAAAGTAAAAAAGACACTAAAATAAGATGAATACTTATCTTTTGTTTTTGTGTGGGGAGGCTCCACAGACTCCACCATTTGCTATATTTCTTCAAATCAATTATCTTCAACTTAAAGTACATAATCCTCAATTTCTACTAATTTTTTCTTTGACGGAGGAGATTCCTCTTCCTCTACCACATGTGCTTGATGTTTTCTTTTCCCTTTTCCTTAAGTATAGTTATAGGAAAAGTGTCCCAACTTTTGACAGTTGTAGCATCTGATCTTTGAAACATCTTTCTTCTTATATGGAACTCTTACGGAGTCTTGTCCTCAAGATCGAGTGTGTGTTTATTTTCTTCCAAGTGTCCACTCAAGATGACAAGTGTTTTCTTCAACCTGTCCTCTGTACTAAGACTATATGCTATCTTGACAGAAAGTTGGGTTAGAGAATACATTCTATGATCTTAACTTTAATCAGATCTAATACCTTGAATTTAATTTTGACCAAAAGTTAGTATGGTGGTCATAGCTTCAACATGAAACCTAGATCAAAATAATGTCATAACAAATAGATGCATATCAGAACAATCAAACCTGGGTTGCATTATTCCTATGAATGTGTTGGATCTTGAGATCCTCCTGGATCTATGGAAAGAGATCCCTTCTCCTGCAAATACCCTTTAAAGCTTAACAATTTAAACATATGTGAATACATACCTCTCATTGAATCTGCAGGTAGTGGCACCATATGGTAGTAACGGTAATAATTACCAACCCCATTTTCAAAATTCAAGGGTGACTGCAACTGGTACTTAAACTGCAACTGCAACTGCAACTTAGGGTTTTATGAGGAAACCCTAATTTTTCAAACTTCAATTTTGAAATTCTGATCCAGAGGCTAGATGCGTTGAGTTGAGGCGAGTAAGCGGGTGTAGTTAGATTTCTGAAAATACAAATTTTACCCCTTGAAACTGAGCTTGCGGAAATTTGAACTGGTACTTCTGGTACTAGTTCTGGTTTCTTGGTTTTCTGGTACTTCTGGTTTTCTAGTACCAATGAAAACTAGGGTTTCACTTTTTGGGATTTATATCCACTGAAAAGGTGCGCTAAAGGTGTAAATGATTTCCTTAGGCCAGGGCACACTTTTCTAGATGATCTTTGGGCTAAAATTCCTCTTCAATAAAAATCCCTAATTTTCTTGTACGACAACAATGGCGTTTTTATTTTTCCTATGAAAGATGATCTCTTCAGCTTAGCTCTGATACCATGTTAAGGTTTAAGGTATTATTAGGTTTCTTTCAATTTACTAGATAACCATAACATAGATAGGATCACTATGAGAAACACAATCACAAGAGTACATGTTGGCCCTCGACCAAGTTTTGAGGAAACGTTGGTCGGGTTTGACCATTTTTTAGACTTCGACAGGTTGGTCGAAGACGGAGCGCTCAGGTGAAGCGGAGATTGCGAGATCTCATCCATTTTTACGGGATTTTTGGGCTATTATGGTTTATTTAACGGGTATGGGATGTCGTCCCATGGGTTTACCCATGTTTAGGCCTTTTTGTAATGTATAAATAAGTAACTAGGCGATGTAAGAAGTGGTATGTGGGTATGGCATTGTGCAAGAAAGACTAAGTTATGGGTATGTTGGCTTCATGAAATAATATGTAGAGATTGCTAAGTGCAAAGAAAAGTTGTTGGATTTTGTTTATACTATGTGTTGAGACTTCCAGAGTTAAGTGCAAGTAAGTGTAAGAGGCTTTGTGCAAACAAATTGTGTAAGGCTTTGTGCCTTGACCTAATTCGGGGAAGGAGGATCTGGCGGGGTGCGTGCAGATCTCCTCTCCTTTGTGGAGTTGGATATGTGGATTTATGCACAGGAGTAGAGGAATGTAAGAAGCTTGGAGACTAATAAAGAGGAAGAAGAATAGTTGGTGGACGTAGCCCCACACTGGGGTGAACCACGTATATCCTATGTTGATGTGCTTTGTGCAATGTTATTCATGGTGTTTATGTATTTATCTACTTAGTTCACTGATCTTGATGTATGTTATATAGATGTATGGATGCTTAGTGATTTATTCATGGTAAATGAATGCTAGATAGGATTTAATGCTATGTCCTTGGAATTGTTTAATCTTATTATTACTGTGTTGTTGTGTACTTAGGTTTTAATCTGTGATGTGAATGGATTTAGGAAATAATGCATGTTATTGGATAAGTGCTATGTTAAGTGTTGTGATCACATATTTGTGTCACAACTAGGTTGTAGATACCTGAGTTCTACAACCCCCCCTGCCTCTACCTCGGGTGAGACTTCATCTACTTCGTAGGTGTTGCCAGAAGGGCCAGTAGTTAGGGTTTTGTTGGTGTTTTGTTGAAGCGTTGAACCCTGGGTTTGCCCCTGTGCCAACAAATGGTTCTGTTGTCAGGACCTGAAACTGTGATTGCTTGGAACTAAAGAAAAGAGAAAGCTTTGTGCATAGATTTGGTGTTGTAGTGCACAATATTCTACTTCTCTTGCGAAGTTTTGTGCTAAGAAAGAAACTGGATCTGAAGAAAAGAGGTAAGATCTTAAAGCTCTGTGCTCTGGTAAAGGTAAGATAAGTGGAAATTTTTTCTTCGAAAGTATGAATCTAGGTATGTTTGATAGATTCTAGCCTAGTTTGAAAACTAGGGCATAGTTAGACAAAAGAATGGATCTGAATAAATTTGATAAAGAAAGTGAATGATATGTTATTCCTATGCATAGAAAGAATTTTTGGACTAACAAGTGGATGCAGGAACCTAGAAAGAATTGGTGTATATTGCAGGTCCATCACTATGACCCCAGTGCGCAGTATAGGAAGGGTTGGGGATCATTTAAAAGAAAGAGAGGATTGACACTGTGTTATAATTGTAGAAGATCAGGACATCGTGCTAAGGAATGCTCTAGTATAGGTCCTATTTGTCTTTGTTGTAAAGATATTGGTCATGAGGTTGAGGATTTCCCTAGAATGATTGCTAAAGTTGAACAAATGAACATGAGACAAGAAAACTATGAAGAAGGTCAAAAGACTGAGGATATGTTAGAAAACCAAAAAGAATCAGAGAATATGTTATTACAACTGAAAGAAACACTGAATGATCACAAAGACATCATTTTACCAGAGATCTTCAAAGAGAAGCAGTGCATAGAAACAAGAATAGGAGACTTCAACATAGACTGTGTCTTGGATGAGGACACACAGGTGAATATTATGCCCGAAAACACTTGGGAAATTTTTGGAAAGCGTGTTATAGTACCTTCATTGGGAAAGATAGGTGTGTTTAAAGGAAAGATGATAACCCTGTGTGGAAGAGTTACTAATGTACCTATGATTTCCCATGGAACATCGATCGAAGAAGAATTTGAAGTCATTAAGTTTGTTGAGAACATCACTCCTTTTGTACTTTTGTTAGGAAAGAACTGGATTGAGAAAGATCAGATACAAAGTAAAGCAAAGGAGGAAGCCACAGAACAGAAAAAAGAAAGAATTAAGGGACTTCATAGGTAGAAAAATAAAGCGACTAATAGAATAACAAGAGAATAAGTCGAAGCATTAGAAGGCTAGAGAATTAGATATTGAAGATGAAAGAACACAAAAAAGTTTAAAAAACCTATCCATACAAGAAAGAAGTGCATTCACCCCAGAAATAGTAAGAGAAAAGGTATTACCCTTGAAACCTTTGGAAGACCCTCAGCAGTGTGAAGTTACTATGCTAAAAAAAGAAAAGAATAAGAATGGAAAGACGGATCCAGAGACTCAAATTACAGGAAAGAAGGCCAGAAATCTCAGTAAGAAGAAAGCAAAATTAGAAAAACTATGGGAAGTCCCAGAAAGTACTTCACAGAAAGCAAGCTTGCAGAACTTGAACCTCGCCGAAATATCAAAACCACGCAGAATGGGACTTTGCCACGACGAAGCTATATGACCGTTGGAGGCATCCCGACCATTAGAAAGACGCTCCAGAATGGTTAGAAATGCATTTATTGACATAAATATCATCGTTGGACCTTTGATACCACGCTATAAAAGATGGATGTGCATTGATGGACGTATTCATACCCGTTGAAGGAATTTGTTACGACGTTTCTTATTTAACTCGTCGGATGTTGCGTCGACTTTTTGCAAATTGAGATATTCATGCTAACAGAGAACTGATTGCATACCACGTTGTGTTGTCTAGACTTCTCCATTCATTTGATTACCTTGATTGTCCATCTGCCTACCCGAGTTGTTTTATTACAAGTGTGGATGTCGGGCGAGCGTAGCGTAGTAGAGAAGTATGTGGAAGAGATACTTGTTGACCTCATGACTGAGAAAGTCATGTATGTAGGAATATATGCATCATCGACTAGTGGATTGCAAGCATCCCCATCGACTGGATGACGTTCTAGTCGTGCTGCTGAGAAACGAAGAAAGCACCGTGATGATCTGGCTAACATGAAGCAGATCACATCGGTCTTACCTAACTACATCCCACCTTTGACTGGCAAGGTTAACTATGACAGTGTCCCATGTGACTTTGAGTACATGTTCATCACTGCATACCTCCCAAAGGGGATACGTGTAGTTAGACCCCAGTTGGGATTGATCCCAGCTCTCAAGATCAACGAATTTAACCTCGAAGACCGAGAGAACTATATGATGCCTGTATCACATAGGTACCTGATGAAGACAACTGGGAAGAAGACCAAGATAGTTCCCCGACCATGGATTAAGGAGCTCGCATGCTCCATGATCTTGAACGTGATGAAGATCCCCCACTTCAGCTTACATTAGGAGGTTAACGCTTGCGTTAAAATCCTTCTGTCATTCTACCATGGAGGGTATATGTGGCTTGACAGGCATGTCACTGTGGATCCATCACTGGACTAAGCATGCAAGGACCAGACCCTCACCAGTTCTACCCAGGGAAGACATCATATCTCTCCCTTGCACAGAGAATAAAGGAATACTACGAAAATGTAGAGAAGGGAAAGTGAGGCTACAAGGTATCCTCCATCCAGGATGGTGCAGTGCGCCTAGATTGTCAGTTGATTGCTAGCAAGCCCATCATAAATAACTGACTGACATAAGTCACAGGGTTCGTAGTCGACCTTGCAGGGAAGTATGTCGAAGGAATCCAAATGAACTAGGTGAGTTACCTCGACAACGAGTTGGAGAAGGACTGTCGCGAAGCGCAGGACCAAGGATACAAATTCCACCTCAGTTGGTTACTAGTGCTCATTGCATTTGTTGCTTGGCATATGCCGGAAGCAGCAACATTTCCTGAAGTTGAGCCATCAGAACCATTGGCCACGAGGTTCACTACCTTATGGTATACGAACGATATGGCGAAGCAGTGGCAGTCAAATGTTGTCTTCCATACTTATTACCTATAGCTGAAGCACACCATTGAATCCTTTCCACGGATGAACCCGAATACACTTCATCGATACAAGCCACTAGCAAAGTTCCACGCATACCAACACTTCATCTACATCACCGCGCACGGGGATGAAAGTAAGGAGGAGCTACAATCTTACAATAAGTTGACTGAGGAAGACATGGAAGAGATCACTAAGGAATGGCCAGGAGATTTCCTTGTACCAGTGGAGGATGCATAACTCTTCGACCTCGATATCATCGGAAGCCCATTGATCACTTGGGTCAAACATGATGGATAGAGCAGAGCCAAGAAAAATAAGAAAAAGGATGAATTCCAAGACATATAAAGTGATGAGAAGGAAAACACATCGGAGGAAACTGCGTCTGACTCACCTACAGGAGGAGGAGGAAATGAAGTGAACCAAGAGGAAGGAGGGGAAGAAGGAGAAACATATGACAAAGGTGAAGCTACACTACCGAAGAATCGCCTCACCAAAGCAGAAGCATCGCAGAAGAGGAATGTTTCCCCGGAGACACCTTTGGCAAGGAAGAAGGCTCGCGTCAACAAGCCTCAGTCGAAGAATGTGCTCACAGTGGATGACATTGATCTCATCATCACAGTTGTAGAAGATGCTTCAGAAGACATCTTGCAAAAAAATGGGGAAAAGAAGGAGTCGATGTACGACAGAATAGAGAAATATCTCAGAGACATATAACAAGCTATTCATTCAAGCCACGTAGTGCCTACTGCGCCATCCTCAATAGAAAATGTAGAATTGGGGGATGAGCCCACCTAGTTGTGAAGGTTAGTAGATGCGATAGAGGTTTGAATCCGTCGAGCCCAAGAGGAAAAGGAATGGGCCATAGAGGCCTTAAAGAAAGAAAAGGAGGAGGACCTAGAGAAACTTCGAATTCCACAGAGAGAGAAGGATGAACTTAGGGCAATGTTTGAAGAGGACAAAGAGAAAATCCAGAAAGAGAAAGACCAGCTGCTCCCGTAGTATATTGGGGTTAAAGAGGCACTGACTAGAGAACTTTGCTCTGTACCGGCCTTGGTATAAGAGGAACCAGAGTCAACAGAGATTCAAGTGGGGAAGATCATTGAGGCGATTCAACAGCTTCAAGCAAGAGTAGTAGAATTAGAACTTCAAGCAGTGTCGATCACTAAGAAATAAATGCGGGATCAGAGGGAAGAAGCTTCCAGGGGTGCAGTAGAACGAATCAAGGCATTGGCCTCAGAATGTAAACAATTGAGTGATCTAAGTGTGCAGACCTATGAGCGCCTTGCAAAAGATCCAGAGCTGAGGAGATTGGAAGCACAGCTCTAGGAGGCAAAGAAGTAGGCGTCCACTATACAAGCATAGATGAAATTGCTGACCGCAGTTGAGAAGATGAAGAGGTCACAAGAGTAGCGCACAGTTGAGCAGCAGGTTACTTCCATCCAGAGAAAGGTTATGGAAGTGACATGGAGACTGCAGCTAATGCAGAACGAAGCCTACAAGATTTTCGAAGAGATCGAGGGACAAGGATCAGAGCTGGAACAGATGGTCGTGACAGTGGATCAATGCCTGGAAGGGCCTGTCACCAAGCAAGTAATTCAAGAATTCGCCAAGTAGGAGGCTCTGGAAAAGAAGCAAGTCGAGGCAGCTCAAGCTAAGCTCGAGGCCTTCGAAGCAGATTTGCCCAGATCAGAGTGACACGGGATGAGTCGTAGGTGAGTGTCGGGGGCATGTTGGCCCTCAACCAAGTTTTGAGGAAACATTGGTCGTGTTTTACCATTTTTGGGACTTCGACAGGCTAGTCGAAGACAGAGCACCCAAGGGAAGCAAAGATCGCGAGATATCGCCCATTTTTACATGATTTTTGGGATTTTAGGGTTTATGTAACAGGTATGGGATGTCATCCCATGGGTTTACCCATGTTTAGGCCTTTTTGTAATGTATAAATAGGTAGCTAGGTGATGTAAGAAGCAGTGTGTGGGTGTGGCTTTGTGCAAGAAATACTAAGCTACGGGTATGTTGGCTTCGTACAAGAATATGTAGAGATTTCTAAGTGCAAAGAATAGTTTTTGGCTTTTGTGCATACTATGTGTTGAGACTTGCAGAGCTAAGTGAAAGTAAGTGTAAGAGGCTTTGTGCAAACAGATTGTGTAAGGCTTTATGCCTTGACCTAATTCGGGGAAGGAGGATCTGGCGAGGTGCGCGCAGATATCCTGTCCTTTGTGGATTTGGGTATGTGGCTTTGTGCATAGGAGTAGAGGAATGTAAGAAGCTTAGAGACTAATAAAGAGGAAGAAGAAGAGTTGGTGGATGTATCCCTACACTCGGGTGAACCACATACATCATGTGTTGATGTGCTTTGTGCAATGTTATTCATGGTGTTTATGTATTTATCTTCTTAGTGCACTGATCTTGATGTATGTTAGATAGATGTATGGATTCTTAGTGCTCTATTGATGGTAAATCAATGCTAGATCTGACTTAATACTATGTGCTTGGAAGTGTTTGATCTGATTATTACTACGTTGTTGTGTACTTAGGGTTTAATATGTTATGTGAATGGATTTATGAATTAATGCATGTTATTGGCTAAGTGCTCTATTAAGTTTTGTGATCACATATATGTGTCCCAGCTAGGTTGTAGACACCTGAGTCCTACAACCCCCCTGCCTCTACCTTGGGTGAGACTTCATCTGCTTTGCAGGTGTTGCCGAAAGGGTCGGTAGTTAGGGTTTTGTTGGTGTGTTTTTGAAGCTTTGAACCCTAGGTCTTCCCTTATGCCAATAGTACACAAGAATTTATCCTAGGAAACCCTCAAGGGGAAGAAAACCCAACAAAATTTCTTTAATATAGATTCAATAACCAAGTACAGTTCCAGAATAACTCTCTCTCTACGAGAGACAAACCACCATGATGTTAGACCATAAAATAGCCAAGACAATAAACCAAACATTGGAGAATATCCTCTCCCAAGCAAGGTGCCTCTTTGTAATATCCCCAAGAACGAGTCCTGTTGTAATCATGTTTATGAATTGTAAATCATGTTTTGTAGGCTGGTGAGCCAAGTAGTGATAAGTTGGTGGGATTATGTGTTTATTAGGCTGGAGAGCCTAAGTATTAAGGACAGAAGCCTGATTTTTGTATATTTAATTATGCAGATCATTAATATAATATATGAACATCATTGCGTGCAGACCGACCATGAAGAAAGAGTGATGGGGGACTAAGCTTCCACATAGTGGGTAAGGGAAAAGGGGTTGAAATATTGGAAAGAGGGGATAAGCTTAGGAGTTTAAGTCCTTGGGAATAATAATTTATTATTATTCCAAAAGGTATGTGAAATGTAGATTTTTATCTTGAGTTCCTGGAAAGGGGGAACGTGAGAAAAAGGGAACGCATGTTGATGGAGCGTATGCAGCCTCATGGGCGACATGTGTCGACCCAGGCACATGAAATTCAACCCAATAATTGAGTCATGATGGGGGTTCATCCCCCATTTTGTCATTCGCTTTCTGAACCGAAGGATCTCTACGTCTGATCTATGTATGCCTCACGCAACTCTGAGACCTGAATCCGGTGATGTTTTCTTGAGAAGCTGATACACCCTTTGTTCAAACTATTGAATATGTGTTGACCTCTACATGAATTTCTTGTCACACATCCGACAAACTGGTGTTATCTTAACCATACTGTGTCTTAGTGGCCTATTGTCGTTTCCTGGTTCCACACCCCATTTTCCTGTTGTTGTTGTCACCTGTGAGTTAACCCAAGTTGTTGTCGTTATTGTCATCCTGAACTTGTGGGAATTGAATTGGAAACTGGTGGAAGAACCGAGTTACCAGGCTCGTGGTAGAAGGGACAGGTTGTCAGGCCTGTGACAAATTCTCTTCAGGTGAGGGAGTCTGTTGGGGACTGGTTTTCTCCCAGAGAGAGTCCAACAGTAGCTATGAAGCTCTGATAATTCCTTATCCGACCTGTTGTTGAGGCCCAGAGGGGAGGTGAAGCACCGATGGAATTTACTTTTGAAGGTGTATACTCCTGGGAGGAACAGGCATGTGGGGAATGAGAGTCTGTGATTAGTGGGCGTAAGAAGGATTCTGGGGGAGAATCCTTTCGATTTCTCTGTGTAGTTTTCATGTAACCTCAACCTAGTCTTGCACTCCCTTACCTTGGGTGGAGCTTACTCCCAGCTCGGGGGTGACCCACTGTTGAGCGTGGTGAGAAGTGAGGTCTAAGGCTAGGAGGTTCATGGAAATTCTACACGTGGTTGGTGGAGTTACTAAAGTTTCAAAGATAAGTATATGCATGTGTTTAATTTCAATTAAAATGCATGTCTGTGATGCTTGCAATATTATCATGTATTCCGTTACAATCATATTTACTGTTAATTCCATTTATTTTGTATGTTAGCAGTAATTATATGTTTACTCTGTCTTAAGTCATTTAACTTCACTTAAGTTCATACTACTTAAGTATGAGAATGTTTTCGCGTAGTAGCATTGCCTGGCAAGTGGGTTAATGTCCGAGGACGTTACAATATGGTATCAGACCCAAGTTTCAACGCTGAGCCTAGATGGGCCAGATAAGTGGTCTTTGGACCCAAGGTTTCGAGAGGAAATTGTGTCTAGAGGACTAATTTAGAACCTTAGAATGTTTATGAGTGCCAACGGGTTACTTGGTCATGTACGAAGCTCGGGAGAAGTAGCGGTAGAATAAAACTGCAGCCGGTGTGGTATTTGACCACAAAGAGAGAGGGCGCTCAACACTTGGGTTGTTGGAGTCGTGGGATCTGTTCGAAAATAAGGGAAAAACCTTTATGATTGTTAGATCTAGAGAAGGTGTCAAGAGGATATTTGAGAAGCCTTTCGGGAGTTCATCTGTTGAGAAAAGCAGGGTGCGTTGAGGCACAAACCCCCAAAACTCGAAACTCTGAAGTCTCGAGAAGATCTACACCGTAGATCTGGAAAAATGATAGCGTTCGTGGATCGAGAAGAAGAGAAGAGAGTAATTTTGGGAGTTCGTTTGTCGGGAGAAGTGGGATGTGTTGATGCACAAACTCCCGAAGCCCGAAATCGTGAAATCCCGAAGAGCGGAAGTAGTGGGTTGGGTTGACGTCACTTGGATGGATGTGGACCCATGGGATGTGTGCCATGTGCCAGTGGGTCTCGAAGGAAAAATTATACATAGTGGGGCCAGAGGGCATCACCTAGGGTGACGTGGACCTTATTAGGAGCAACACGTGTCACCACCTTGGTTGGTGACAGCTGTGATGTAGGCCCTGTGGCTAGAAAGGTCAAAAGTTCGGAAGTCGGGATTTGGAGAGGTAAGCAAGTGTGAGAGCCTCCAGGACCGAAATCCTGAAACCCCAAAACCCCAAAGTCTCGATTAGAGAACCTTGAGACCTAACACTTGGTCATGGACCATGGTCGCGTGGGACGGAAAACTGAGAGAAAAAGGAGCTAATGCCTGAGTGCACTACAAAGCCAAGAATAGCTCGGAAAATTCATGGAAACTAAACATTTTCTTGAATCAAGTTGTTTATGAATGTTGTGGGATTTGTTAAGGAATAATGACCTGACAAATTCTGGTTGTCTACACGTTGTGATGCAAACGTTCAACAAGCACCAGAACTGAATAGAATTGCCTTTGAGTGAAAAAGAAATGGAAAGGGCACGGACTGCTTCCAGTTTCGAGGATGAAGCAAAAGGAAAGGATGTTCATTTGGGAGTTGAAGGATCGAAATTCAATGGCCATGGAGAAGAGATAGATAAGGAAGGAAACATGAGGAAGATCATTGAAGGATTACAAAAATATGCCCAAACTCACTGAGCAGATAGCAGAAAACTCAGAAAAGCTCAGGAAAAACAAGGTGAATTTAACCTAAAGTTGTTAAAGAGTTTGGAGAGAATAGAAAAGAACTTGGATAAGGAGAGTGACTCGAGTAGAATATGGAGTCACTGGACTTTTGAGGGAAGAAGGTCAAGGAGTGTGTGTAGACACCATCATCACTCCATAGGTCGCTCCAAGAGAAGGACACACAATAGTTCAAGCCCATACCCTACCAAAAAGCACAGGAGATATGGAGTGGATGAATTGAAGAGAGAGATGAACAATATTAAGCCTCCTACTTTCAATGGAGAACATACGAAGGAGGAAGATGTTGAAACATGGTTCCTTGGTATGAGGAAATACTTCCAACTACATAATTATTTCTCTCACGCGGAAGGAAAAATTGTGATGTATCAACTGAAAGGAAAAGCATACATGTGGTGGGATCAGCTTGTGCAGGTGCAGCACATTAGAGAGAAAGATATCACTTGGAAAGAATTCAAGAGGTATTTTGAGAAGAAGTATTTGACTAAGAGATATTATGATAGAAATATGAAAGAGTTCTTTGAACTCAAACTGGGCAGCATGACCATTGACGAATACGAATGAAGGTTTTTGGAATTATTGAAGTATGTTTTGTTCATGAAGGATGAGACTGTCAAGATTCAGAGGTATATAAGTGGATTGCCACCTTCCATTGGTGACAAGATTCAGTATGATGATCCTATGACTATGGAAGAAATGATAAGAAGAGAGAAATGGTTATTTGAGAAACAAAGAGAAAAGCCTACTTTTCGAAAGGCTTGGGATGACCAGAGGAAGTTCAAGAAAGAGCAAAGGCAGAAGGGAAACAAGCCACCCCTTTTCAGAAACATTCCTCAAGGAAAACCATCGTTTAGAGAGCTGAGAATGGCTTATGTAGGGGAACAAAGGCCAAGGCATATGCCCATTCAGTGTTGGGGTTGTCAGGGAAACCACAAGTACAGAGATTGTCCCCATAAAAATGGCAAAGTGAGAGTTGTCCATAATGTTCAACAAGATGAAACAGTGAAGGACATGGGCAATATAATTCCAAGGATCTACACATTCCTGGACAACAAGCAAGTTGAATTTCAATCACACATGATTGAAGTGGAAGGTATGATTAACAACCAAGCATTTACTATTTTAATTGATTCAGGGGCTAGCCATAGATATATAGATCCTAGAGTGGTGGAAATTTTTCATTTTTCCAAAAATAAACATGAAAAGTCTTGGTTAGTGCAGCTGGCTACATGAACCAAGAGGAAGGTCACTGAGTTAGTTAAGTTATGTCTAGTGGACATGAATGGACTGAGCACAAAGGATGAATTGAATGGTATGCCTTTAGGTGCTTATGACTTTCTAATTGGGATGGACTGGTTGGACCAGTACCATGCCATCTTGGACTGTCATAATAAGGCATTCACTTGCCTAGATGAGGAAGGAAATCGGAAAATAGTCCAAGGAATTCTGAGAGCTATTGCTATCAGATAAATCTCAACAATGCAGTTGAAGAAGTGCTACATAAAAGGATAATTATTTGCAGCCCGTGTGGAGGAAACACCTAATTATAAGGTGTCAAATATTGGAGATCATGTGGTGCTAAAAGAGTTTGAAAATGTATTTCAAGGGGTACTCGGATTACCCCCAAAGAGAGATATTGATTTCTCTGTAAAATTGATGCCTGGAGCAGCTCCAGTGTCGAAAGCTCCTTACAAAATGAGTACACCAGAGCTGAAAGAGTTGCAATTGCAACTTTAAGAGATTCTGAAGAAGGGGTACATACACCCAAGTGTGTCACCTTGGGGTGCCCTGGTCCTGTTCGTGAAGAAGAAGGATGGAATGTTGAGATTGTGTATCAATTTCAGACAATTGAACAAAGTAATTGTGAAGAAAAAATATCCTCTGTCGAGGATTGATGACCTCTTCGATCATTTGAAGGATGTGAATATATTTTCGAAGATAGGCCTCAGGTCGGGATATCACTAGGTAAGGATAAAGGATGAATACATCAGCAAGACCACCTTTAGAAAAAGGTATGGTCATTACAAGTTCACAGTGGTGCCATTTGGGTTGTCAAATGCACCCATTGTTTTTATGTGTCTGATGAATGGTGTATTCAGGAACTATCTAGAAAAGTTTGGCATGGTATTCCTGGATGACATTATGGTGTATTCCAAGTCAGAGGAAGAGAATGAACAACATCATAGGATGGTGTTTCAGGTGCTAAGAGAGCACCAGTTGTATGCCAAGTTGAGAAAATGCTTGTTTTATCAGGAGCAGATCCATTACTTGGGGCACATTATTTCGAAGGATGGGATAGTTGTAGATATTGAGAAGATTGAGGCCATTAGAGAATGGTTAGCGCCAAATAACATGAAAGAAGTTAGATCCTTCATGGGATTAGATGGTTATTAAAGAAGGTTTTTCGTAGGGTTCTCGATGATAGCTCACCCTATCACTTCCTTGCAAAGGAAGGAGAAGAATTTTCAGTGGACAAAGGATTGTGAGAAAATATTCCATCAATTGAAGCAATTGTTAACCAGTGCTCCAATCTTGAGGATTGTAGATCCAAATGAATATTTCATGGTGTGCATTGATGCGTGCAAAGAAGGACTAGGAGGGGTCCTTAGTTAGAATAGATTCGTAATTTGTTATGAATCCATAAAGTTGAAAGAGAACGAAAGGAACGATGCAACTCGTGATTTGGAGTTGGAATCCATAGTACATGCTCTAAAGAAATTGAGACATTACCTCATGGGAAGGAGGTTCTAACTAAGAACAGACCATAATGGTCTGAAGTACTTGTTTGATCAGCCAACCTTGAATGCTAGACAAAGTAGGTGGTTGGAGTTTCTCTGTGAGTATGATTTTGATATCAAGCATATCAAAGGGAAGGAAAATAAAGTGGTTGATACACTCAGTAGGAGAGTGCATGAATTACATGCTACAACCATTAGCATGTACCGAACCAATATAAATGGTAGAATTTTGGAAGCTGCAAATGCATATTTGCAGTACATGGAGCTGGTAGAAAAGCTACAACAAGGTGAGATGCCACAGAAAGTGGAAAGTTATAAATTGGAAATCAATGGAACACTTCGGTACAAAAACAAAATCTATGTACCTAATTTCCAGGACTTGAAACGTATGATTTTGCATGAACTGCATAATGTGCCTTATGCAGGACACCCTGGATATCAGAAAACTGTGGCAGCGGTCAAGAGCCATCACTTTTGGCCAGGTATGAAGAAAGAGATTGTTGGATACATCTCCAAATGTATGGAGTGCTAGAAGGATAAAGTTGAGCATAGGCACCCAGCAGGGTTGTTGCAACCTTTACCCATTCCTGAGTGGAAGTGGGAAGTAGTGACAATCGACTTCATCACAGCATTGCCCAAAACAGGCAAGCAACATGATTCAATTATGGTGGTGGTGGACAAACTTACGAAATATTCCCATTTAATTCCATTAAAGACTACTCACAAGGCAGTGGATCTTGCTGACATCTTTATGAAGGAAGTGGCATGATTGCACGGTATCCCCAAGATAATTGTGTTTGACATAGACATGAAATTTACCTCAAATTTTGGGAAAGGGTTGTTCAGAGGATTCAGGACGAAACTGAACTTTAGCACAACTTATCATCCGGAGTCCGATGGATAGATAGAGAGGGTGAACAGAATAACAGAAGACACGCTAAGAATGTATGTGATGGGTAAACCATCTAAATGGGAAGACTACCTACACTTGGTAGAATTCACCTACAACAATGGGTATCAAGCATCATTGAAGATGATCCCATTTGAATCACTTTATGGAAGAAAGTGAAATACTCTAGTAAGTTGGGATAATCCAGCTGATAGAGCAGTAGTTGGGCCAGAGTTTCTCAATGAAATGGAAGATCAAATACTAAAAATTAATCAGAATTTGAAAGTTTCCCAAGACAGGCAGAAAATTTATGTTGATAAGAACATAATCCATAGGGAATTCAAAGTGGGTGATCATGTTTTTTTTCTGAAATTAAAAGCTAACAGAAATTCCCTGAAGTTGTGAAACTGCGCCAAGTTGGAAGTCAGATTTTGTGCGCCATTTGAAATCCTAGAAAGGATTGGGCCAGTTGCATATATGCTTGCATTACCTGCATCCATGAATGTACATAATGTGTTTCACGTTTCATTTCTTAAGAAATATATACTTGATGCTAATCATGTAATTGATTGGAATGTGATTCAGGTGGAACAAGAAGGTGTCCTGCAAGTGCATCATGTGCGTATATTGGACCGGAAAAGAAAACAACTTTGGAATTGAGCCATAGGAATTGTAAAGGTCCAGTGGACCTGGTATGGTCCTGAGGACGCAACATGGGAGCATAAGGATGCTATGCGGGTAGAATAGCTGCATATTTTTGAATATTTTGAAAATCTTGTAGATGTTGTCTGAAAGTTGCACTGAGGACGGTGCAAAAATAAGGGGAGGGGATTGTAATATCCCCAAGAATGAGCCCTATTGTAATCATGTTTATGAATTGTAAATCATGTTTTGTAGGTTGGTGAGCCAAGTATTGATAAGTTGGTGGGCTTATGTGTTTATTAGGTCGGAGATCCTAAGTGTTAAGGCTAGAAGCCTGATTTTTGTATATGTGATTATGCAGATCATTAATATAATATATGAACATCACTGTGTGTATACCTACCATGAAGAAAGAGTGATGGGGGACTAAGCTTCCATAGAGTGGGTAAGGGAAAAGGGGTTGAAATATTGGAAAGAGGGGCTAATCTTAGGATCTTAATTCCTTGGGAATATTTATTTATTATTATTCCAAAAGGTATATGAAATGTAGGTTTTTATCCTAAGTTCCTAGAAAGGGGGAACGTGAGAAAAAGGGAACGCATGTTGATGGAGCGCATGCAGCCTCATGGGAGACATGTGTCGACCTAGGCACATGCAATTTAACCCAATAATTGAGCCGTGATGGGGGTTCATCCTCCATTTTGTTTTTCAATGTCTAAACCGAAGGATATCTACGTCTGATCTTTGTATGCCTCATGCAGCTCTAAGACCCGAAGTCGGTGATGTTTTTTTGAGAAGCCAATACACCCTCTGTTCGAACTACTGAATTTGTGTCGACCTCTGCGTGAATTGCTTTTCACTCCTCTGGCAAACTGATGTTATCTAAATTGTATTGTGTCTTAGTGTCCTGTTGTCATTTCCTGGTTCCACACCATGTTTTCCTATTGTTGTTGTCACCTATGAGTTAACCCAAGATGTTGTCGTTACTGTCATCTTGAACTTGCGATAATTGAATTGGAAATGGGTGGAAGAATTGGGTTGTCAGGCCCTTGGTAGAAGGGACAGTTTGTCAGGCCTATGAGAAACTCTCTCCATGTGAGGGATTTTGTTGGGGAGTGGTTTTCTCCCAGAGAGAGTCTAGCACCAGCTACGGAGCTCTGAGAATTATTGATCTCACCTGTTGTCGAGGCCCAGAAGGGAGGTGAAGCACTGATGGACTGTACGTGTGAAGGTGTATATTTCCGGGTGGAACAGGCATGTGGGGAATGAGAGTTCATGAGTAGTGTCCGTAAGAAGGCTTTTGGGGGAGAATCCTTATGATTTCTCTGTGTAGTTTTCATGTAACCTCAGCCTAGTATAGAATTCCCTTACCTTGGGTGGAGCTTAGTCCCAACTCAAGGGTGACCCACTATTGAGCGTGATGAGAAGTGAGGTCTAAGGCTGGGAGGTTCATGGAAATTATGCACGTGGTTGGTGGAGTTACTACAGTTTCAAACATAAGTATATGCATGTGTTTAATTTCAATTAAAATGCATGTTTGTTATGTTTGCAATATTATCATGTATTTCGTTGTAATGATATTTACTGTTAATTCCATTAATTTTGTATGTTAGCAGTAATTATATGTTTACTCTGTGTTAATTCATTTAACTTCACTTAAGTGCATACTACTTAAGTATGATAATGTTTCCACGTAGTAGCGTTGCCTGGAAAGTGAGTTAATGTCCGAGGACATTACACTCTCTCTCTTCCTTCTTCCGGCAACTGGTAACTGCAGCTTCCTTCAATACTTGCACACTATATGAGTGAGCTGAGTGAGTGAACAAATGAGTGGTTGGCTTCCTTTATTTATAAAAACTGGCAAGTGTTGAAAGGAGGTGTCTCTTCACTGGCAGGGTCGACTTGTCTTTCTGGGTAGTTAGAACCACTTTAATTTTCTTGGGGGCCGACTTCTTAATTTGCATATTACAGTTAGGGTTTGACCAATCTACAAAAGGGGATTTGGTCAATTGCAATGCCCGACATGATCAATCCATAAAAGGGGATTGATCTAATGAATAATAGATCAATAATAAATAGAATACTCTTTGCAGTTACAATATTTCAACACTATCTTCTTTGTCTTCTTTGAAGATTTGAAGTTTGCTTCTCTTTTTGATGGATTTTCTTTATTTGTCTTCATTTCATATGCCATGAGGATCCCATGTAACTCATCCATTGTCAGTTTAACAAGATCCTTCATTTTTTCAATGACAGAGACTTTGGAATAAAATCTTAAGGGGAGTGATCTAACACATTTTGTATAATCATCGATTATTCAACCTTTTCCCCAAGTTCTTTGATGATGTTGAAAAAAATTTCCACACAAAGGAGATAGACTGCAACATTTTCTTCGTCTTTCATTTTCGGACTCTCGAACTATCTTCTATGAGTTTGGAGATTTTCCTTATTAACCTCGTAATCACCTTCATAAATATTTTGAATCTTGTCCAAAATTTATTTTGTCTATCCACAATGCATCATGATTGATTTCCAAATATCAAAACTGAGAGCCATTAAATAGGTTCCCGTCCTTATGCTCCAGAAGGCATAATTTGTTCTGTCAAACAATGGAGCGATGTTTTTGGAGAAGCCTTCTTGATCGACCATGTGTGCTCTTGATATCTACCATCTAGTGGTTAGATTGTTTATGAAGGAACCCATTTTGATATAAATTGTTGAGCACACACTTATAACGAAGGGGCGGTGAATCAATATAAGATATATGTTTACCTTTTCAAACATCCATCAATCATAAGGAAACAATCATGTATGAGATATATTAACTACAAAACATGGAACACAATATTTACATGGAAACCCTTTTGGGATAAAACCACAAAACTTCTCTTTATAATTCTTTGTAGGCACCAACCTACTAGAGACACCAATCCCCATTGGTACAAATCCTGGTAGTCACCAAATTTATCTTACGAATATTCGTAGACACCAATCCCCACCACTAAGCACCAACTCAGTAAGAGACACCAATATCTTACATATATTTGTAGACATGAATCTAATGGAGACACCAATCCCCACCACTAAGCACCAACTTAGAAAGAAACACCAATCCCCGCCGCTAAGCACCAACTTAGTTTGCTTGTTATTTCTTCCTTCACCGGGTCTACTTGTTACTTCTACCTTCATCAGGTCCACTCATTACTTCTTCCTTCACCAAGTCTACTCCCTACTTCTGCCTTTACTAGGTCAGGCCAAAATTTGAATTTCCAAATGGTAACTTTCCCAAAGCTTGATGTTTTGGGCCTCTTCCCAAGAACGAAATTGTACAACATGTCATGTATCTAATTTTGTAAATATAATTCTGAAAATTTTATCTAAGATAATTTTGTATGTCTCCTATGTTCTATAAAAATTTCAGTCTGAAGAGTCTCATAAAAGAAGTTATAGTGAAATGACAAACTAACCTATTTGAAACTGATCTCATGACCATTTATAAACCCTAAATTCCACATAGAATTTCTAAGAAAGAAAATCGAAAAAACATCTGAAATTTTTTCCTGTGGTACTTATGTATGTATCCTCTATTCTATAAAAATTTCACAATCTGAAGAGTCCCAAAAAAGAATTTACAGTGAAAATGTCAAACTAACATGTTTGAAATTGATCTCAGAACCATTCAGAAACAATAAATTTTTCATAAGCATATATCAAAAAGTAAAGAAAATTAACATCTGAAATTTTTACCTGAGGTACTTATGTATGTCTCCTCTATTTTTTGAAACTTTCACTGTCTGAAGAGTCCCCCAAAAAAAAAATTATAATGAAAATGCCAAAATAACATGTTCGAAACTGATTTCAGGAGCATTCAGGAACCCTGACATCCATAGGGAACATATATGAAAGTATAGAAAAAAAATCTGAAATGTTTACCACATATACACCAAGATATTTTCTTCATCTCTGCAAAATTTCAAAGTATCTAACATACCAGAAAATAATTTATAGTGAAAGTGCCAAGCTGACCTGTTTGAAACTAATTTCAAGAGAATTAAGGAACCCTAACTTCCACAGGGCATATCACCGAAGTTATAGTGAACTAACATATAAAAAATTTACCACGTGTACACCAAGATCTCTCCTTTGTCTCTTCAAAATTTCAAAGTCTGAAATGTCCCAAAACATAAGTTATCACAAAAATGCCAAGATGGCTTGGAATTGAGTTCACAACTCTTCCCTTTTGGAATGATATTCAATCTTTACTAATCCATTTTTTACACACACACTTTCTCTCAATAATTTCACTTTTATACTTTTTCATAACCATTCATAAAGGTATATTTCCATTAATTAAATATTAATCCCCAATACCATGGGAAAATGCACCAAATACTATCAGTAAATACCCCAAACCCATGGGTTTGAAACCACCCTTTCACTTATAACTTTTTCACATGCACCCCTTTTCGAAAATAGTTGTAAACCTATATATATAAATGAATATTGGAATTTTTGTGTGTATTGTAATTCTATAATATGGAAACAGTAATCCTTTGACATCAATGACAATAATTCCAACAATAAGTTGCATTAGCCTCTGACATAGGCTTAGTTACATGTCATTGATAATTGAGGGATAAAATCCTTGAATGATTGCAACATGCCTCTTGCATGTAAAGTTGTGCTCAAATATATGGTATTTAAATATGGCATGTTTAGTGTATGAATAACCTGTTCACTGTGAAGTGACACAAATCATGTTTTTTATGGTGAAAATCCATGTGCTAGTGTAGTAAGCATGTTGGGTCAGCATTGGGACAAATGATGAGAATCTGTTTTAAAGAGTAAACTATGAAAGTATAGCATACGACTCCACAAAAACTATTGTTGTGAGAGAGAGCCAACTAATTGTCCTTTAGTTTATTCGTTTAGCATCCTTATACAATTTCTTTGTGGGTGTACTAGCTAAGGATTATGTTTATTGCTCATATCCTAAATGGTGCAAGAGATGATGCCTATAACTAGGTTGAAATGTTCTCTAATCCCTATACTATGGATGAGATGTTCCATTATATCCAAATCCACATGGTCTTTGCGAGTGAGTTATTGATTGGTCCAGATAGAACTAATGTTCCTATTGTAAATAAGGGCATTGTTGAGATTGAAATCTATGTTGGGCATTATAATCCTTCTATGGGATAGAACTTTGATGTTGTGGTTTTCGATGCACCATAGGATGGGGTTGTAGCTATGGCCCCCATTGTTGTTAAAGGGTAGCTATTGGCAAGTGGTGGCACTGCTCCAAAATTCTTGTAGTCCTAAGTTAACATGTGGCTACATTTGACAATGAGAATTTGGAACTTGACCACATAATGACAATGATTATTTTGATGAGGATAATCAACCAATGAAACATTGTTGGAGTTGTCATGCTTTCTATAACTATGGAAGGGATGTAACTGGACATTTTAGCACTGTTATCGCACGGTTTGTAGGAGAGGTCCAAGAGCTTGAGTCAAGGCTTGAAACCGGCGTAACAGGAGCTTCCCCACCCACTGTCACCTCGATGGGGAGCTCTTTCTATTTAGGAGGGCAAGTCCAAGGGAGACGTCCCTAAGGCAATCTGGTCAAAGGAGGGCTAAAGGATAAAGGCCAAGTCAAGGAGAACCCTTTCC
>ML779932.1:300861-314374 GCA_009831015.1 Picea engelmannii | reverse complement strand
CATGATACCTCTGACCAATTACCTCATGGAGCAAGAGCCTTTTCTGATGCAAGCCCAGGCCGGTAGTGATGGAGGCTGGTACTGCTGGCAGGACAAGTCTGGCTGAGAAGAAGAAGATGGGTCCTCCAGGACCATGCTCAAGTTGCTCCTGCTCTCGGTACTCCATGTCTAGGACCATGTGGGCATCGAGACATGATCTCCTAGTTATCCCTAGATATCGGGGATAACAAGCACCATATTTTCTTGAGTGGGTTGTTGTTGATGTGATAAAGGAGCTCAACATTTATCAGTGTTTGAAATAGGAGGATGGGGTAAATTGGTTAGGTTTTTTTAGTGAGGGAATAGTAGGTAGATTAGGAAGGGATGGTCAATTTAACCACCAAATAATTTGTGGTTGAAAAGTATGATCTTCATTTCTTGTGGGTAGAGAACTAGATGTAAGGATTTATCTTTAGAACCTTGCAATTTGTTGGATGATTCTTTTATGTATTATAAAGCTTCACTAATTATCTATGTTCCTTTGTAATATCCACTTATTTTGAAAAAATTTCATTTCTCTATGAACTTTTGGGATATGGTTGTCCAAGAACCTAAACCTCTCATTTGTGACTCAAAACTTGTATCATTATTTCCTCCATGAGATGGAGAAAATCATTACTGAAATAGATTCCCTTGGCATAGGCGTTGTTTTGAAATTTTGCTAGGGATAATGATTCATTTGATTCACCATAATTGAACTCCTCTCTGTTAAATTTCATACCATTGAAGTGATTGATCACTATTTCTGGTTTATTATATTCAATGGCCATGTTGTACAACACTGATGCATGAGCATATCAAGCGAGCCAACGCGAAGACAAACAGACAGCTGGAAAAGCGCCCAGCACAAATTTTGAAATATTTTGAGCCATTAATGAAACATCAAGTGGAGATGCACTTGTATAATGTAAATGGACCTTGAGCGATTTTCTCTCATCCTTAGTAGATAGAAGGCATTTATGGTAGTWAATGCAGGTAGATAGAATTGAATGTGTAGATTAGACAGTTTTAGAGCGCAAGAGGGAAATGGGATATAGACACCCTCATTTGTGTATTGTAACATTAGAAAGAGAAAGATGATTRAGGAGAGCATAGAAGAGAAGCAGAGAGTTGTGTAGCAAACTCCATGTACAGAAGTTCTGAATTAATACAAGAAAGTTGTGATTCAGACTCATGGTGTCCATATATTCCCTGTGTATGCATCTTTGAATGTTATGCTCATGAATGTTTTACTCTTTCTGTCATGCAATTGCTTTTATGCTATGTATGAATGATTTCTTGTTGAATGTTTGAAATCTGAGAGGAAAGGGAAAAGGAATGAGTTTCAATTGTTTCTCTATCTAAGCAAGAGTTCCTGTAACGAGTGCAGTTGAATTGTCCGCAAGGAGTGCGTCGACAAGGTGTTCAAGGGTTTGTCTCTGAAAGCTCAGGAGGGAAAGATTTTTTTCTCATTCACCCAGAAGTACAGTTGGCACAGGAGCCGTGCAAGGAGTGCACAGGCCGAGCAAAGCCTCAGGGTTGCGAACCTGAGTGAAGTATTGAGGGACTATTGTTGCAGGTTTGTGCAGAGTCGAAGGATTCCAACACTTGGAAGTGCTTGAAAGTCTACCGCAAGGAGTGCATGCAAAGGGGTTTTTTGGAAGAATCGGAGTTGGGAAAGTTCAGAAGGATTTGAACCTTCTAAGGAGTCCAAGGAAGACATAGTGACATCGGACCACAGGAGGATGAGTTCTCAAAGAAAGAACGGACGGTCGAAATTCTCTGAAGAGAATTCGCGAAGTCCCGTGAATCGTTAGATATCACGGAGGAGCAGGGGAGATACGGTGAGTATTCCTGAAAGCTTCTAAGCTCAGGAGGAGTAGGACCGTAGATCCAAGCCACAAGGGCCGTTGGATTTACACGTGGATTTCTATATCGGGTTTTTGTAGATTGAAATCCCGTAAACTTTGCAACGAGAATCGCGAAATCACGAACCGTGAAGTCCCAAAAAGCTAAAAGGATTTGTGTGGGCCATAGAGGAGTCAGCAAGTGGATAGGTGGTGCACCATTGACACAGAGTCAAACTCTGTTGATCATTTCGGATTTTCGGGGAGTGAAGTTCTGAATTCTTCGCATTAGGATTCGCGAAAGTGCGAAGTCCGATTTCCCGAAGTACAAGGGGAAAATTCTTGAATTTGTTGTGGGTGCAGATTTTCCGAAAGGGAAATAGAAGAGCCATTCTAAATCTCTTTGAGCCAGCAAGAGAGAAATATCATGTGTTGATGTGGACCTTCCAACCTGCGGGTTGTGGAGGGAGCGTGCGTCATCATTTCTGGTATCAGAGCACAGAAAGGTTATTTTCTTTCTGTAGCAGAGAAAAGGAAAATTCACCATGCCGCCAAGGAGAAGGGACAGACAAACACCCGACCCACCAGAGGATAGGGAAATGCCGAGAAGGAGAGGTAGGCAGATGATTGATCCAGCCATGGAAAAAGAAATGTGTGATTTACGTGCCAGACTTGAGGACATGGAGACAGCACAAAGGCACACAGTCAGTGTTGGGGATCTTAGTGATTCCGAAAGTGAAATTGAGGTTGAACATGAAGAAGAAGTTGCAGTCGAAGATGTAGCAAATGAACGTTTGATTAGAGATATTGCCAAAATGGGTGCAAGAGAGAATATGGACATTCCAGTTTATGAGGGAAATCTAGATGCAGAGGAGCTTCTAGATTGGATTAGATCTCTAGACACATACTTTGACTATGAAGATGTCAAAGAAGACAAGAAGGTCAAGCATGTTGTCACAAGATTGAAAGGACACGCAGCCTTGTGGTGGGATGAACTACAAGCTGACAGACGCTGCAAGGGCAAGCAGAAAATCAAAAGATGGGATAGAATGATAGCGAAGATGAAGGAGAAATCCATCCCCAGAGATTACCATATTACTCTGTTCAGGAGAATGCAAAACCTGAGACAGAAGCTGATGACAGTGAAAGAATACACTGAAGAATTCTATAAGCTGAACATCAGGACAGGTCATCGGGAAAGCGATGATGAAAAAGTTTCCAAATACATGAATGGCCTGAGATATGACATTTAGGATGAGATGAACATGGTAACCATCCGAACGGTAGAAGATTCTTATCAGGTGGGTCTGAAAGCTGAAGAGAAGCTTAGTCGAAAGCAGGGTCAAGGAGGCCGAGGAAAAAGTCAGCCCAGAGGCAAATCAGTTGCCCAGGACAAATATCAGAAGCCCAAAGAGGACTGGAAGAAACCTCAGACTCGAAATGGGAGAGGTGGAAGCTCACAGCGGGGGCAATATGTTGAACAGTGAGGGCAGCATACCGAACAGAGAGGAGATTATGATGACAATAATACTTTTCCTCGTACAAGAGGTATAGGAAGAGGAAGAGGTGGAGTAATAACATGCTTCACATGTGGAAAGAATGGGAACAAGTCTTATGAGTGTCCAGATAAAAAGAAAGAGAGTGGAGAAGCTCACATCGCCAAGGCACAGAGGTGAGATGTTGAGGCAGAAGATGCTGAAGGTGAAAGATCGTTGATGATGCAAAAAGTCCTTTTGACACCAGAAAAGGAGGTGGAGAGTTCAGTCCAAAGGACTAGACTTTTCCGGACTACTTGCAAGACCAAGGACAGGGTATGCAAGGTCATTGTGGACAGTGGTAGCACATATAATCTCATTTCTATAGAGATGGTAGAAAAGCTGGAGCTGGAGACGATTGATCATCCAAGCCCATACAGAGTTTTGTGGCTACAAAAAGGACATCAGGTAACTGTCACTAAACAATGTTTAGTTGAATTTAAGATAGGAGGATATAATAATAAGATACTATGTGATGTCATTCCTATGGATGTTTGTCATCTATTGCTGGGTAGACCATGGCAATATGACAGGAATGTGATTCATGATGGGAGAATGAACACATACACCCTAGAGAAGAATGGGAGGACTCACATGTTGCTTCCAATCAAGGATAAGGAGGTGAAACCGGAAGTAAGCAACATTGTACTTCTCATGAGTGGGAAGGAACTTCTTACAGAGGTTAAGAAGAAGGAAGAACTGCAATTCATTGTGGTCAAGAAACCAAAGATTGTTTTGACCAGCACAAGGGTGGATGATTTACCAGAAGAGGTTTAGGAACTATTGGAAGAGTTCGTTGATATAGTAGTGGACGAATTACCTCGTTCGTTTCCACCGATTAGAAGTGTGAGTCATCATATTGATCTCATACCAGGAGCCAGTTTTCCAAACAAATCCGCATACAGATTGACGCCGCAAGAGAATGAAGAGGTTAAAAGGCAAGTCCAGGAATTGTTGGACAAAGGGTTGGTCAGGGAAAGCTTGAGTCCGTGTGTTGTTCCGACAGTACTCAGTCCGAAGAAAGATGGAGGCTGGAGAATGTGTACTAAATCAAGGGCGATCAACAAGATAACCATTAGGTATAGATTTCCATTAACAAGGATGGATGATCTGATGGATTTTTTGAGTGGAGCAAAGAATTTTTCAAAGATTGATTTGAAAAGCGGTTATCACCAAATCCGCATGAGAGAAGGTGACGAATGGAAGACAACATTCAAAAACAACGAAGGGTTGTATGAATGGCTTGTTATGCCATTTGGCTTAACAAATGCACCAAGTACCTTCATGAGGTTGATGAACGAAGTCCTGAGGGAGTTCATCGGAAAATTTGTCATTGTGTATTTGGATGACATACTGGTTTTCAGTAAAACAGTGGCAGAGCATCTTAAGCATTTGGCTACATTGATGCAGAGGTTACAGCAGCAGAAGTTGTTGATAAACATGAAGAAGTCCTCATTCATGAAGACATAACTCATTTACTTGGGGTTTGTTATTTCTGCAGATGAGTTGACGATGGATCCAGATAAGGTGGGGGTAATCAAGAATTGGCCATCATCGAAGAATATCTTTGAAGTGATAAGTTTTCAAGGATTGGCTAGTTTCTACCGAAAATTCATTATAAATTTCAGTGGAATTAGTGCACCAATGATGGATACAGTGAAGAAGAGACATAAGTCTTTTCACTGGACAGAAGAGGATGAGAAAAGTTTTAATCTGTTGAAGAGAAAGATTACGGAACAACCAGTTTTGGTGTTGCCGGATTTCCAAAAGACATTTCAAGTGAAATGTGATGCAAGTGGATTTGCAATCGGGGCAGTCTTGAGTTAGGAAGACAGGCCGATAGCATACGCGAGAAGCTGAATGAAGAGAAAGTGAAGTACTCCACTTATGATAAGGAGTTTTATTCTATCATACAGGCATTGAAGAAATGGAGACATTACTTGATCCCGAAGGAGTTTGTCTTGTACAGTGACAATCATGCATTGCAATTTGTGACTCAACAGGAAAAGTTGAATCAAAGACATGTCAAATGGGTGGAATATATGCAAAAATTCACTTTTGTGATTAAACATATTTCCGGTACTGGTAACAAAGTTGTTGATGCTTTGAGCAGGAAGTGTTTGCTGTTGCAGGAGTTCAAAGTCAAAACATTGGGTTTTGATGATCTTAGGGACATGTACGCAGATGATCAGGATTTTAAGGAGGTGTATGAAGCAGATGGGAATCCAATTCTTAGGGACAGAAGCCAGTGGGTAGAATACATGATCCAGGAAGGATTATTGTTTAAAGGTAATCAACTGTGTATTCCGAAATGCTCCATGAGGGAGAATTTGCTGAAGGAGAAACACAGTGGAGGATTGGCAGGGCACTTTGGTCACGACAAGATGTTCACAAAATTGAATGAGTCACATTTTTGGCTGGGAATGCGAGTAGACGTCAAGATATTCATGGACAGATGCAGAATTTTCCAGCATTCGAAGGGAAGGAAGCATAATGAAGGATTTTATCAACCATTGCGCCTACCTGAGAGGCCGTGGGATGCAATCAACATGGATTTCATATTGGGGTTGCCAAGAACACAAAGAGGTTTTGAATCAATCTTTGTGGTGGTGGATAGATTTTCCAAGATGGCACACTTCATTCCATGTCAGAAGACCAGTGACGCAACTCACATTGCGAACCTTTTTTTCAAAGAAGTCATTCGACTTCATGGCTTACCAAGAAGCATAGTTTCGGATCGAGACACGAAGTTCATAGGGCACTTTTGGAGGACCTTATGGAAGAAGCTGGGAACTAACTTGTCGTTCAGTTCAGCTTATCATCCTCAGACGGATGGACAGTCAGAAGTGGTGAACATAAGTCTGGAAGACTTGCTGAGAAGCCTGGTGGCAGAACACCACAGCCAGTGGGACAACGTATTACCACAAGCAGAATTTGCTTATAACAACTCAGTTAACAGAAGCACAGGGAAAATTCCATTTCAGATTGTTTATGGCATGCAACCGAGGGGAATTTCTGAATTGAGAGATTCAGAACAGACTGCGATTAGCAGCGCTAGTGCAGAAGACTTCGCAGAGGCGATGAAGGAACTTCACAGCTAGGTGAAGGAGCGGTTGCAGAGTTCAAGCCAGGAATATAAGCGCAGAGCCAATCAGCACAAGAGACAACTTCAATTTGAGGTTGGTGATTTGATTATGGAACATTTAAGGAAAGAAAGGTTCCCGAGAGGAACATATAATAAACTGAAGATGAAGAAAATCAGACCATGTAAGGTCTTGAAGAAATTTGGGGTGAATGCTTACGAGATTGAATTACCCAATGGGATCGGAATTTCTCCAATATTCAATATCTCCGATTTGTACCCATATAAAGCTGAGGAAGTAGGAATAGGAAATGAGCAGCCAGTGATCCAGTGGAGAAGGTAGATGCCAGTTGCAGAAAAGCCGCAGATGGAGTGCATACTGGACAAAAGAGTAAACAAGAAGACCAGGCGAAAACAATATTTTGAGTATCTGGTCAAATGGAAGGGCCATCCAGTTGAATATTCCAGCTGGGAGAACGAGGCGGAGATCCAGAGGCATGGACAGACCGTGCATGCGCTCATGGACAGGAGCCCATGAAAATTTTCAAGCCAGGGAGTATGATGCAGGAGCATCTCAAGCGAGCCAGCGCAGAGACAAACAGATAGCTAGAAAAGCGCCCAGCACAAATTTTGAATTATTTTGAGCCATTAATGAAACATCAATTGGAGACGCACTTGTATAATGTAAATGGACCTTGAGCGATTTTCTCTCATCCTTAGTAGATAGAAGTCATTTATGGTAGTTAATGCAGGTAGATAGAATTGAATGTGTAGATTAGACATTTTTAGAGCGCAAGAGGGAAACGGGATATAGACACCCTCCTTTGTGTATTGTAACATTAGAAAGAGAAAGATGATTGAGGAGAGCATAGAAGAGAAGCAGAGAGCTGTGTAGCAGACTCCATGTACAAAAGTTCTGAATTAATACAAGAAATTTGTGATTCAGACTCATGGTGTCCATATATTCCCTGTGTATGCATCTTTGAATGTTATGCTCATGAATGTTTTACTCTTTCTGTCATGCAATTGATTTTATGCTATGTATGAATGATTTCTTGTTGAATGTTTGAAATCTGAGAGGAAAGGGAAAAGGAATGAGTTTCAATTGTTTATCTATCTGAGAAAGAGTTCCTGCAAGGAATGCAGTTGAATTGTCTGCAAGGAGTGTGTCGACAAGGTGTTCAGGGGTTTGTCTTTGAAAGCTCAGGAGGGAAAGATTTTGTTCTCATTCACCCAGAAGTGCAGTTGGCACAGGAGATGTGCAAGGAGTGCACAGGCCGAGCGAAGCCTCAGGGTTGCGAACCTAAGTGAAGTATTGAGGGACTGTTGTTGCAGGTGTGTGCAGAGTCGAAGGATTCCAACACTTGGAAGTGCTTGAAAGTCTGCCGCAAGGAGTGTGCACAAAGGGGTTTTCTGGAACAATCGGAGTTGGGAAAGTTCAGAAGGATTTGAACCTTCAAAGGATTCGAAGGAAGGCATAGTGACGTCGGACCAAAGGAGGACGAGTTCTCAGAGAAAGAACGGACGGTCGGAATTCTCTGAAGAGAATTTGCGAAGTCCCGTGAATCGTCAGATCTCACGGAGGAGCAGGGGAGATACGACGAGTATTCCTGAAAGGTTCTAAGCTCAAGAGGAGTAGGACCATAGATCCAAGCCACAAGGGTCGTTGGATTTACACATGGATTTCTATATCGGGTTTTCGTAGATTGAAATCCCGTAAACTTTGCAACGGGAATCGCGAAATCACGAACCGTGAAGTCCCGAAAAGCTAAAAGGATTTGTGTGGGCCACAGAGGAGTCAGCGAGTGGACAGGTGGCGCACCATTGACACAGAGTCAAACTCGGTTGATCATTTCATAGTTTCGGGGAGTGAAGTTCCAAATTCTTATTAGGATTCGCAAAAGTGCGAAGTCTGATTTCCCAAAGTACAAGGGGGAAATTCTTGAATTTGTTGTGGGTGCAGATTTCCCAAAAGGGAAATAGAAGAGCCATTCCAAAGCTCTTCGGGCCAGCAAGATAGAAATATCTTGTGTTGACGTGGACCTTCCGACCTGCGGGTTATGGAGGGAGCGTGTGTCATCAAACACCTTGATAGAAGATATACCAGAGATGAAGAAAGCATAGTGTATAGCAAAGAATTTACAACAAATCACTGAGAACCCAAGTTGGCCATAAAATTAGAAAGTGCTTCCACTTTGATGTTCCGGACTTTGTGAAAGTAACAACATTGCATGTCCTTGATTTTGAACTCAAAGATGGAGCCACAAGGTAGAGAATCCTGTGGAATGTCAACATTTCCCTTTCCCTTCTAGATTCAATAGACAACAATGTGCATACAACCACCCCTTAATTTAAGTGGATGATTCATTAAACAATCGTACTTAAATGCCTCAAAACATAAAAACACCATAATATATTCTAGTGATGGGGTTTCAACAAAGTGTCCCTATAATCATAATTCCAAATTCTAATTTCCACATTTCTAATATATCCCAATCCATAGTTTGTATTAAAAAATAAGGGAAAATGCTATAATAATTCCATAAAGTGCCCATATCGGGGAAGAAATGGATTTCACAAAGGGAAATAATCTTAGGGAGCTTTGAAATCCACACATAGATAAACACTATAATTAATTTGATCATAAAAATTTTAGAGGGACAACTTTGAAACTCCTCATCTTTAACCTAATTATAGGAGTACTCTTGAAACTCTTGAAACTCCTCATGCTTAAGATACACTTACATTGTTTTTTAAACTATACTCTTTCGAAATTCCCCAATGCATTCATTAGGCCCCCTTAAAAGTTTATCTTTCAAAGTTGTTCATGGGATTTTTACAAAGTTACATTTTTCAAAGTCGCCTAATGGTTCATCGGGCCTACTTCACAATTTATATTTCAAACAAAGGTGTTTCTTGTGAATGTCCCTGACAATGTATTGGGGTCCTTCAAAGGTTTTCTCTGGAATAACTCTAATATTTTTTGGGACATTCTCAAAGATATTTTTTTGAAGTACCTGATAGTTCATCAAGAGATTTCAAAATATGTTTCTTTCAAAATTCCCTGACATTTCATCGAGATATTTCAAAAGATGTTTCTCGATTTCTTTTGAGTTCTCTTGATAATTCATAAAGTATCCTTTGAATTTACAGTTTTCAAAAATTCATGATGGCTCATTGGAGGTCCTTTGAAGTTACATTTTTTGAAGGCCCTCAATGATCTATAAGGTCCTTCAAAGATATTTTTTTGAAAGTTCCTAATGGTCTATCTGTCATATTACTAAGAGGGGTGGGTGTGAATCAGTAATGAGCAATTATACCAATTATTAATCCTTTAAACCAAAATGTATATTCTTTTACTTATTCAAACATCTTCATTTGTCCATCATAAATATATTGTTGTATCATAAGCATTAACATTCACCGGTGCATAATAAACAATAACAAACACATCCACACAATGCATAGTACACCAATATTTACGTGGAAACCCAATGTCGGAGAAAACCACAAAATGATTTTCTTATGTCAAGAATTACATTCAAGGAAGCACCAACTTCCAATTCTCCAACTACAATTGGAAGGAGGCTCTAACCCCCTAGTTTCTCAGGCTACAACCTGAGGGAAGCTCAAACTCCCCAATTCTCTAGCTACAACCAGAAGGAGGCTACAACCCCCTATGTTCTTCGACTACAACCAAAAGGTGGCTAAAACCACCTATACTTTCCCCGTCCAACAGCCCTGAAATATAAATTCCAAATGTAGACAGTATGTCACTGTCACTGAATCAACTACTACCACTATCAACCTTTCACTGTCAACCTTTCACTGCCAACATGTACCAATCAACCTGCACCAAACAATATGTACCAATAACCTGAACCATGCATCAACTTGTATCTCAACCTGTACCATCAACAAGTGCATCAACCATGCACCAAACCTGTACAAATAACCTTTCACAACAACATATCACAACAACTTGTCTCATCAATCTTATCAACTAAATCAAATCTACTCACCAATATCAATCACCAAGACAACTCTCAACCATATGCACAATATCACCAAGATGTGCATCAACCAATCACAACAACTCATAATCATCACCATGATCAATATGTGCTTCTAATAATATACCAAGACAAGTTTTCTACATCATCCATAAATGATGTGTCAACAATACTACTAGCAAGTGCCTCCAACCATGTACCAATATGCACTAATCATGCATCAAATACACATAAACTATGCCTTATCAAGATGTACGAACATCATCAACAATACACCTCATGTAAGAGTCAAACATGTACCCAAGATGCACCTCAACCATATACCAAAGACATACACCAATATAACCATCAAAAGTTATCTAACAATTCATCACTCTATCCATAAACCCAATACCATAAACCATTACATCAAACCATGTGCCACAACCTCACTGTTATACAACCTCTATCTGTAACATACCTCAACCAAAATCCATCATCAATTTCATCATCCAAATCTGATTTGTAACTCTATAACAGACCTGGTTTATATGATCACATACCTGCAAACCTTCATTAACTTTAACAACAAGAGACTAGCATTTTCATCAAACTTTAATTTAGTCTCACATGACTAATTATGGATTATTCAACAATCATAACTATGTCCATGTAGTGAATAAAGGTATTAAAATGGTACACAATTTTATTCAATGTCTTATCTACAACTCCTCCAGTTTTCACTTCTTGGAACCTCCCAGAAAAGGAGTTATAGCAAAAATGGCATACCTTTTTGAATTTTGTCTTATTCTAGAGAGTGAACTTGTAGAGAATTCCCCGCATGGAACATTTTTTGTATAGATCTGAAACTGGTACAAAACATACTAAAGACTGTATTCTAACCAATACATTTGTTCTTATTGAATTTGGATCTGTTATGAAGAAGTTATGATGTTTTTACCCGAAACACATGTTTTAGACTAGTTTCGGGAATAATCACAAACCCCATTTTCCATGGAGTGTAACTCCCAAAATAAAATGACCCACAATCTGAAATTTGTATCACCATTACTTGGATATGTTGTCTCAACGGCCTTCGGATTTTGTTGCCTAAATCATTGTAGAAAACAATTTATTGTGAAAATGGTGAGATGGCCTGTAAATAACATGCCTTAGAAAGCATCATCAAAAGAATTTATCCTCCCTTGAATTTTGGCCTTGTTTACTTCACCTTCCCTCTGAAATTCTCCATAGATATCCTTTGGTTACCTCATTCACTTATATATATTCAATATGATTAATGGATACTAATGGGAGACCCTTGCTTTCTTATTTATACTCTTCATGTAGCTTCCTCTAGAAGTATCCACTTAACCACTTTGTCCACTTAGACACTTTGTCCACTTAGCCATTTTGTCCACTTAACCACTTTGTCCACTTAGACACTTTGTCCACTTAGCCATTTTGTACACTTAACCACTTTGTCCACTTAGCCACTTTGTCCATTTAACCACTTTATCCACAAATAGTAAACTCTCAAATTCTAGTTGCAACTAATTTATTTTTAATTGTTTTCTTGTTGCAACCACTTAACCCATGACTAACCACTTTCACTAGTCAACTTCTTCTAGGAGCTTCTAGAATAATTTGAATTCTTTGACCTTCTATGATCTTCTATATAACTCGTGAGGGTTCTCCAAATTCACATGGCCATAAATCTCTAACCGTGAGGAGTTATGTGGCGTTCCACATATCACCAGAAATGGCATGGCATGCACTATCCATCTAGAATAGTCTTACCTGTAAATTCACTAATCTTCATTCCCTTATACCTCAAACAAAATTGGGTCCCTTACCCATGCCTTTGTGCTACCAGAATTCACTATTGGACTTCTTCCAAGGGTTGATATCAATCTACAATATCACTCTCCAAGGGTTGACATCAATGACAACCAAAAATAATCACTCTCCAAGGGTTGACATCAATGACAACCAACAATCAAAACCAATTGTCTATCAACCTAAGCCAATTTCCTGACACTATCATGTTGGATATAAACATTTGAATGTTCTCATCCTTTGGAATGGCCTAACAGTTTATCAGTTCAATTTCAAATATCATTATTCATATTTCCCTTTTTCAAAATTCCTCGATGGCTAGTTGTTAAAAACCAAACATCAATATAGCACAAAAAACCTCAGGAAAAGTACTCAACGCCTTGAAAAAGAGATAATTTCAGATAATAAGCCTCTTCGAGGGGGCAACCTCCTTTTACCCCACTTAAATGTTCAAGTACAAGATGATCCCAAATGAAAATGTCTCCTTGGTATATATAGGAGACTAGGAGGTATAATTACAACTAATGGCCTAAAGACGACATAAATAAAATAACATTACTAATATAATATGCCCAAATTAAGGGGTAATGAGCCAATATTAGGGCTTAACATGCCCCTCCCCTTGAGACAAGTGTTTTCTTCAACGCTTGAGTAACTCTGGATGCTTCTGTATAAAAGACTCATCTTCCCAAGTGGAATCTTCAGCTGGTAGTTTCCTCCATTTAATGAGATACTCTGAAATGGATCTATTCCTCAGCTGGCGAATTCTTGTGTAAGTGATGGCTTCAGGTTCCAATATGATTTTTCCTTCCTCATCAAGTTCTGGAAATATAGTTTGAACTGGGATATTTTCGCCTATAACCTTGTTCAAGCATGAAACATGGAAAATTGTGTGTACTCGTGAAGATGCAGGCAGCTCCAATTTGTATGCCATAGTACCAATATTTTGCAACACCTTATAAGGGCCATAGTACTTTGGTGATAATTTATTATCCTTCTTGGCTTGCTTGAGAGACATCTGTTTGTATGGATGTAATCTTAAAAACACCCAATCCCTTACTTCAAAACTTCTTTCACTACGATGTTGATCTGCTTGTTGTTTCATGCAATTCTATGCCATGGTCAGGTTGTCCTTTAAGATTTGGAGAACTTGTTGTTGATTCTCGATGTGATCTTCCACTGCTTGAACCTTAGATTTTT
>ML779932.1:101758-197579 GCA_009831015.1 Picea engelmannii | reverse complement strand
GAAGTTGTGTCGGTAGTCACCTCGAGTTGATAAATCAAAGTGGTTGATCAACCATCTCATTGATCAAAAAAAATTCAAGGTATTTCACCTAAACAAGTGGAAGTGAATCCTATGTTGCCTCCCTTGAGGCATCGACTTGACCAAACCCACACTTTTGTACCAATTGATCTCTTCGAGATCATAGAAACAAAACCCATAGAAACTAATGCTTTTGTATTGGAGGTCACTGATATATCAGACTTTGAAGTCGAAGGTTTCATCYGTATGTTCAATCCTCTGTTAATTRGAGCTARCAGTCCAGTTKTTTTGAAAATCTAGCTCTCGAGTTAGACTTCACTAAAAGTCACCCTCTTCGGTGGGTCGTAATGGAAGGTGCCTCACAAGTGTCTGGGTTGGGGGTCTCTGCAACCCCCACATCAGAAATCATAACTGGATGAATCTTTCCTCCTAGATTTTCTAACCAAACAACTATTGTGGTCCAATCCACAAAAGCCACATTAGTCGGAACCTCTACTCCACTGATTGTCGAGTCCACTCAACCTTTGGTTGCAGCCTTGTTGTTACCTTTAATATCTAATGAATTTTTGTTTGGTATGTCATCGATGAGCATGCAGAACATTTTGACTGGTTCCTAGTGAATTTCTCAATCTACTAATGTTGCTACGAGGAGTTCTTTGATTTCCTACCAAGATTTTTCTTGGGGTGAAGGTCATATTCCTCCGCCATTCCCCACTCTCGAGAGCGGGTCCCTCCTGTATTTCATCCTTAATCCCTTCATGGGATGGGACAGTCCTATGGGAAGTGGATTTCAATCCATTGGAATGCCATCTACTTTGATCCCATTCATGTTATATGGTGGGTTCAGAAGTAATGTTTTTACCTCATCTGCAGTGTCAGTAGGGGGAAACCCTTTCCAAGGCTAGTGGAATCCCATTCAAGGGTCATTCCCATCACAAGGGATGTGGTCAAGGGGAAACCCTTTTCTCAATCAAAATATCCCCATGCAAGTATTTTTTTCTTCGCAAGGAGTGTTAGCAGTGGGAAAAATCGTTTTTCCATTCGGGAACCAAATGGGAGGAGGTTTTCCTCCATTTAACCAGGGTCAAGAAGTTTTCATGCAAATATCTGGCCAGTCTACAAGATCTTCCTGGAAAATTGGTGCTAGCACCAACCCAAACTATTATTTTCTGACTGGTCCTCAACCCGAAACTTCCAAGATCCCTAGCTGGAATTATAGGTCCCAGTCGAGGATACCTTTTCTGGCAACGTTAAACTTTCTAGACCTGTTAACGCTCGTGAACGATACAGTTTGTCATAATCTGAATTAGCCACCGGTTCCAACCAAGTTTCCATCCGACATTCCTAATTTTGAAGGAAAGCCCAGTGAAGACCCTGAGAACCACGTAACGACATCTCATATGTGGTGTTCATCAAATTATTTAAATGATGATTAATCCCAACTCTTCCTTTTCCAATGAACACTTATGGGAGTCTTAGAAAAGTGGTACATTGAACTTGATGGTGGAGCATTTCGCATGTTTCATGATTTGGTTTTGGTTTTTCTACACCACTTTCAGCTTCCTATCAGGTATGATGCTGACATCAATCTTTCGTCTATGACAAAATAGGACAAATCCACTCATATCTTGAATCACATCTAGAAGTGGTGAATACGAAAGAGGTTCATTAAAGCCAAAGTTCCTCCTAAATTCTTGTTGGAATGGTTCCTCAAGTATTTATTTCCAATCATCTATACAGATGTATTTCAGGAGTATTTCTTGAGGAATAAGTGATCTTGAGGGCCCAACAATTAGATTTGATCTATTTGCATTCTAGGTTCCTTTACAAAATTATATCGGATGCACCAGCACCCAGTTTCAATCCCACAAAAATGAAATATGAACCTCATGTTGATAGAATTGTTAGGTACATTAAAAGAACTATCATAGATCTATTCGCAAACCAGATCAAACATATGACTAATCATCCCTCTACGGCTGATCAAGCCACTCCTTGGCCCATCCCCATCATCCAATCGTCGAATGTCCAGGTTGTACAATTGGTGGCCCCAAATCGTACCCAACAACCTATAGGGAAAGCTAAAAAGAGCAAGGATAAGATTGGAGGTGGGGGTAATAAAAATGATAAATCTGATACAAAAGTTAGAGGGGAAAATAAGGAGATCAAGAAGGTGAAATTTGTGTGCAATTTTTGTAGGGGTGATCACCTTACCCATCAATGCTTGCAAATGGAAGAGGCCAACCACTTGATAAAATAGCAACAACAACCTGTTGTACTAAAAAAATTGTTCTCGTAAGGGAAGGATATGCAGGAGGGATATTCAAATTCAAATCCACAAAGGATTACCTCAAGCACACCTTTGTCGGATTGATATTACTCGTTCATCAATATGGCCAACCATACAAAAGAAGAGGAGGTGGATTTGTCTACTAGGTCTCATGATTAGAGTAATCCTTAGTCGTCATCTAAATGAAAAGAAACTTTGGATCCTCAGAATTCTCTCCATATAGATAAGATTGAGAAGGAAATGATGCCACTCATACAAAAATGTTTGTATAAGAAATCCTCCCACAACCCTAATGCTCGAGCCACTCCCAACTACTTTATTATTGAGGACTTAGCTCAGACACCTTGTGTGATTTCGGCCTTAGAGGTGCTCCAAAGTTTCCCTGCATAATAATTTGCATTGTTGTCTGCAATTGGGGTTGTTGATTCTTCAAGCCAGCTCATTATGAAGTTTTATAATATTGAAGTGAATCCTCTCCTTCCTTATCATGTAACCTTCTAGATTAACATTTTGTATGCAAAACACGTTTTCAAGAGTATCATCGTTGACGAAGGTGCTTCAACGTGTGTCATGTCTTTGTCCTCTTGGAAATACATTGGCTCTCTGGAACTTACCCCTTTTCTTGCTCTGTTGATCGCATTTGATGGATTATCCTTCAGACCCCACGGGCTTATTTCCTCTTTTCCGGTCCATTTAGAAGGAAAGTTTATTTCCATAGAATTTGAAGCAGTCAACGCTCTACTCGACTATAGTATTTTGTTAGGAAGGACTTGGACCCATGCAATGATGATTTGTGTCTCATTGTTTTTTTCAATTTGTATGCTTTCCCCATGAGGGAAGGAGTGTAACAATCAACCAAATGATGTTTAACCACTATGACTCTGTGACAAATCTGGGATCTACAGTCTCATTGATTGAAAAATATCATACGAAAACTAAGAGTATTGTTGTTGGAATGTATCCTTCGTTTATGGGAACATTTAATTTTCCAACTCTGGTTTCTTATATTTGCGCTACCGTGTTCAACTACTGAAAGTCGAGCTCCTCGGTCCCCGTTACATGATTTGGCTCGTTTAGAACCTCGTATTTGGAATATCCATGGGTGTTACCGGTAAAGGGTCGTGCACATTCCATGATGGCCATGCCAGTATCTACAATTTAGATTGCTTATCAAGCAATCCAGCAAGATATTGTAGACTCTGATCAGACTTCTTCGTGGATGGAAGAAGACGATCAGTTCCTGAAGCCTATTTGGGCTCTAAATTCTTCGACTTCCCTAGACTATCTTGGTATCGTCTTACCTTCAAGTGAAGATATTATAGAATAAATGATAGGGTCATAATGGTCATGGGAGGATATGCATCATCGATCATACTTCCTCCCTGAAATCATTCATGTTAAATGTGGAGAATTATGGTCATTCATGAGTAGAAGTGTTTCTTAGTCCGTGAACCCCTTGGCGAAGCATGATTTCTATGCTAAAGAGAACATGGATAACATATCGAAAATCATTATGATCAACATTTATAAAACCCATGGCATTGTGGAGAATGTTTATATAGGTGAGGATTGTTTCCCTGAAGAGATCTAGACGTATACCTCTTTGTTTAAGGAGTTCAATGACATTTTCTTCTAGTCCTATAAAGAGATGTCAGGCATAGACCCTTGAAGTGTCGAACATGATATTCACACCTATAAAAAATTCCAAACTTGTTCAACAAAAGTTATGGCCAGTTAATCCTAGGAAAGCGGTAGTTATAAAGGATGAGGTTGAAAATATGCTTAAGGTGGGTTTTATTTACCCGGTTCCTCTCACTAAATGGGTGTCAAATCTTGTTCCCATTGATTAAAAGCAAGGGACCATACACATTTTTATTGATTTATGAGATCTAAACAAATATTTTCCGAAAGAAAACTTCTTCACACCCTTCATCGATCATATTATTGATGAGTGCGCAAGAAGTGAAATCTTATCTTGTATGGACAGTGTTTCTAGCTACAATCAGATTCAGAACCAGCCTGAGGATTAACACAAGACGACGTTTAAATGTCCTTGGGGGACTTTTGCATATCGTAAAATTACTTTTGGTCTTAAAAATGTTGGAGCTACATTTTGATAGGCCATGTCATTTGCTTTCCACGATTTGAAACATATTGTTGAGACTTATCTAGATGACCTTGTTGCTCACTCTCACAAGAGGGTAGATCATCCAGTGCACCTTAGGAGTTTTTTAAAGATGTCATTATTATCGTATTCGGTTGAATCCGAAAAAATGTATCTTTTGTGTCGTATCAAGGCATCTATTGGGTTTCATTGTATCCAACAAAGGGATCATGGTTGATCTATTAAATGTGGAGGAAATAGTTTATTTTCCACCTCCGTGAAATATTCATTAGTTGCATAGTCTCCAAGGAAAGGCCAATTTCCTTCAACAGTTTGTTGTGAATCGTGCTAAAATCACCAAGGGGTCCATTTGCTTGTTGAAGAAAGGGGCTCCCTTCATATGGTATGAGTTCACCTAGGGATATTTCGACGCGTTTAATAAAACGCTTATGTTTTTCCCTCTACTTAGTCCTCCAAAATATAGAAGGGACTTTTTGTTGTATATCACAATAGAAGAAGCCACAGTTGGTATGGTTTTGGTTCAGGAGGATGATAGCTCACAAGATCACATCATATATTATCTCAATCATGGTTTGATTGGACCTGAACTCAATTATTCTCATGTCAAGAAATTAACCTTGGCAGTTGTCCATGTTGTTCAAAGATTACGACATTATATTTTACTGCGAAAAACCATTGTAGTTTCCAATGTCAATCCACTTCAATACATCATGACACGACATATCATAGTGGGAAAGTACAGTAAATGGATTATTATCCTACAAGAACTTGACTTGGACTTCATCTCTGCTAAGTCCAAAAAATCATTGGTTTTCGCTGAGTTGACGTTGAAGTTTCATAGGGAGAATGATGAAACTGTGATTACGGATTCATTTCCTGACGAACATCCATTCCTTATTTATTCCAGTGATCCTTGGTATGGGTATATCCTTATATATCTCCAAACTCTCAAGTTTTCTCCACACTATCCATGGGATGATCAGTGTCAGATTCCCCATCAGGCGAAGAATTACCTCATCATCAACGACACTTTGTATCATCCTAGAGTTGACTCGATTCTCTGTCATTGTTTAACTCATGAAGGAGCAGAGTTTGTGCTCAATGGCTGCCATAGTGGAGAATGTGGAAATCACTTATCAGGGTTAGAAAAAACCCAAAAAAAATGTGTGTTGGGTATTTTTGGCCGACAATCTTTAAAGATTGTGTTGAGACAGTCAAGAGGTGCCATTTGTTGAGGAAAAGATATGAAATGATCTTACTCAAGCATTTTCAAACTTTACTTGGCTAAAGAAAAGTAAACGGGAATATCACCCTATGTTTATAGCCAACAAAAAAATAACATCCTAACTCACAAGTATTAATTATGAGTGCTTAGGCTAGTCTTTTATCAACAAAAAGCTTGTTGAAAATTCACTTTTTATGTAATTTTTTGAATATAACAGTTGCTGAAATAAGTGTAAGAACAGAAGTAAAGACACCAAGATGATAATCAAGACAAATGAGACATAAAGAAATCCTTTATTTCATTTCAATTCACCAAAGAGTCATTTTCTTTACAAAATCTCATACAGAAATCTTGGACCAAAGTCAAACTTAGACATCCTCGATGGAACATACAAAAGAACCTCTGACAGAAAACCAAAAATGAACTCTAAAAGTTGGATCAGCTTGCCACATATTGTTGCCCACTCGACTCTGCACAATAGCCTTTATCAGTCATGAAAATTAATTCACAAACAGACAAGTCTACACAAACTAAAAGATATATCAACACCTCTGAAAAACAAGTATCTGAATGATTTGATTCAGCCCTGAATATTGTTGTCTACAATAATACCTTGCTATCACAAAAGAGAATTAGGCTTTGATGAATATATGAATGAATGAAAACTGAACTATCTCAACATAACAAAAAGATCAAACCTTAGCATGCTTCTGCTTCTATCCTCCTCTTGTTCCTCCCTTCCTTTTTGCTTTTAACAAATTAGAATTGGTTGAAGAAGTTGAACCAACACATTAGTTAAGTTAATTAAAAGACTCAACTAACTTTAGTTAGGGCAAAGAGTAATAATTATAATTAAGGGTCATAAATAATAATAACTAGTAGGTGGGACCCCTTGTAACTCCCTTTAGTTCATAACAATCATAAAAATTATAACATAACCATTAGTTAAGAAAAATACACATCCTTGTGTCTCCCATCCACATATTCACTTCTGGTAATTTAAACTCATGAAATTGGAAGTTAAAAAAAAAAAATACTCATATATCCAAAATAATTCATGTTGTCCAAAGATCCATGAAGTCAATTGTCATAATAATAGATAGAATAAAACTCAAAAACCACATTCCCCCTTGCTGGTGTTACCATTTTTAGTCCTTCTCTTTGACAGAAGTGTAATAGGCCTTTGTTTTTGGCCTTTTATTTGAATATCTCATCCCTGCATGCGTGATTGATTAGCAAATAGTCTTTTAAATAACCATACATGAAAGCTCTTAAAAACATGAAATAGATTTGGCTCAGAATGTATCAGACTCATGTAATCCAATCCATACAAGTTGTTTTACTGTTAATCAATGAGCAGGGGGGTGAAAAAATTCTTGGGATATGTGAGGGGTTTGTATTGAGAGAAAATATGGTATAATGAAAGGGGAGAAGACATGATCATTGTTCAATGACAACAACAATCAATTGTAAATCAAACCAATAAAACTTCACTGTAATCCACACAAGACACTGCCACTTTCATCCATTTTAGCACATAAATTCTCTTGACTATGATCAATCTCAGAACAAGGAGTGAAAATGATTATGAGAGGTGACGGGGTTTGTAATTAGTGTAAATTGAAATAATGGAAGGGAGAAAGATGATTATTGTTCATGTAATTGATTAATTGATCCATAAAACATTCTGCGAAAGGAGATGCATCAACCATCAATCACTTGACTAAATAAAAATTCTTGTGTATTTAACTAGTTCACTGCTCATAATCAAATATCCAACACATTGCCATCACAAAACAGTAGGCATCCTATAAAATATGTAAAACGATTTTGTTCCCTTATTTTCATCTTATAAAAATTTCCAAACAATAGCCATCCCACTCTATTAACCATCGAAAACAACCATTGCCCATGTATTTCCTCAATCCACAACCATACTCAAAAGTCATGTTTTCAAAATAATAATGAAGTCACTATTACTACAATAGAGCCCATCAAAAGCAATGATATTCGGTAACATACATATAGGCATAAACCAAAGAACCAATATCAAACTGCAACCCGAATTGATATTCAAATATGCAACCAACATCCAGTGTTTAGACACTAGCTATGCATAGGGTAACTTGCCCAAGCAATGTGATTTTGCCACTGTAAAAAAAAACAATTCAGTATGGCTTAAAGAGTTGGGCCATCTATCTGACATGACAAAGCCTCGACAACATGCCCTTCATAACAAATTATCGATAAACATGATTAGAACTCTGTGAAACCCAAGATATCCATACTATACACAGTGCAGAGCCACCCAAAACATGATGCAATATTTCCATTTTACCAAACCAAACACACAGTCACGGAAATAACTCAATTTGTTTTGGGTCATCAACCCAACATAGTATTACTTCGATTTAGCCCAACTGTGATCAACTATGTTATGCAATTTCAGGATTAAACAATCAAACAATCATAAGGATATAGTTCCCAAAATCATCTGGTTCAATAATCGTTCGGCCCCAAGAGAAAAATCCAGTTAGCACAACCATTATTTATTTTGCAAACACACAACGCGACATGAGAAATGTCAAGCATTTTCACCAATGCTAGCTAAACATTCAAATAATCATCAGTGCAAATACCAGTGACTATGTATCTACCAAACAACTCGTCATTGTCTTAAAAAAATCAACAACCTAACAAGTTGTATCAATGACGCATACCCACGCATCTAATCGAATCAAGGCAGAGGCCCTTTCCATTAACAATATGGAGCTATCAACATAAGGAGATTAACTGTGTGCTTTGAAAGTGAAACTGGTAATGTAGGGTTTACCACTATTATAACCGAGTTGGTGACTATATACCAACCAACACGACTGCCATACGACCAACTAGGCGAGCCTGTTCTCAAAATAGACGACAATTATACAACCATCCAACAACAACTGAGTCATAAAACAAAAGGCCAGGCTGGTCTTCTTGAAAAATTTCCAGGCTGGAGGGCCAAGTTTGTTCCGTAGTCAACACGGGGAGAGAAGAGCCACTCTTTGTAATGGCAAAAACTCCAAGGCCATGGTGTATACCGGAGGAACCACAACTCATTCGTGGTCGAGCACAAATCCATGACAGGGGCCATAATTGAAAGGTAGGGCTCTAGTTTGGTCTGGAAAAGGTTACTTAACACATGCAAGGTATAACCCTCATGCCCTTTGGTCAACAATCACAACACAGAAGTGAAGACATGGCGAAGAAAGAACAGGAACCTCATTTCGTGACCCCTAGTGGTGCAATCAACCAATGTTGAAGTGAACAAAACATAGTGATGCAGAAAACCTCTGACCATTAAACACATGAAATCCAGAGACCGGATATAGTGACATTGCATGAAGATATATATCCACCCAATACTAAACAAAAACCCTCCAACCAAACAGTAGTGATAACAAGGATCCATCACCCAGGAAGACCAATAACCTCGACGAACTCAAAATTGTTACAGAAATAACCATCCACTCTTCATTCCAAGAACCCAAATTTCACACAGTTGCAACACTTAGGAAAACACAAACCCATACACTTGAGCCAGTAATCATTTCATAACCATAGTAGAATCATGAATGGCCAAAAAAAACATACCTGTAATCAAATTTCCTTAAAACGAGAGTTGGTCGAGTGGTTCTTCCCTGCTAAAATTCTGGATCATAACCACAGCAGCAAGATCAAACAATATCCTGATTAGGGTGGCAACTAATAGGAGGGGTAAACGTGGCATGTAGTAAATGAACGTCACCTCCACCCACAATTCATTTACTCATCAGTACATGCCAACCAGCTTCTTATTAACACCATTAATTTAAATCTGCATTGGAATCTGCATAGGTTACTTTCCAAATGCACTTTCCATATCATATATCCAATTTCTTAATATATAACTCAAACAAAATCACATAACCATTAACGTTCATCACCTTGTGAAATGAGCCACCGACGTTCAATCTATCCAAATATACCATATGTGGATCGGCCACATAATTCAATTAACCATTGCATAACCATTAGCACTATCACCTTGCCAAGTGCGCCGCCAACATTTCACACCATATGCATATTAAACATGTAATTTCATCACAATTTCATAACCATTTACTTGCTAGATAGGACTTAACAATAATCATCAAGTACTTTCATGCATGTAGTATAGTTAGGATAGCTTTAGAATCTTCCCCTTGCAATTGTTTCTCATTTCCTTTAAGTTATTCACATGTGATATTGTAGAACTAGGTCCCCTTCCCTTGCATTTGTTCTAGTATTTTGCCTCTCTAAAAACTACCCTTCATGTAATTTTTCTAACATGTTTGTTATGCAGGTGTGATAAGAACAAAAAGAAATGACATTAATGAATAGCATAGGATGTAGTAACAAAAGGAATCAACACTTCATAAGAACAATTCATAACTAATAACAACAAGATATTCATCAACCATGTGAGTCGTGTCGCACATCATTTCAACATAAAAAATGAACAGATCTACTCTCCAATAGTCAAGGGGGTCCCACCTACTAGTATTATTTATCTTTTATAATAATAGGCTTTAGCAACGATTTGCGGGCGAAACTTCGTTGACGTTTTCAATCGCCAACACCATCCTTGCCAGATATTTTCTGAGAAATGCATGCATATCCTGCTCCATTTTTCCCCATCGTCACCATCGGTCTTTTAACAAAGTGGGGAATTGATTTTACTACATGCCACCCTCCATCAGCTAGGGGGAATAGTTACATCATCATGGTCGTAGACTAGTTTACAAATTGGGCGAAGGCCATGCCTACTTTTGCAAATGATGGTGAGACTGCAACCTTATTCCTATTCAACTAGGTTATCACCAAGTTTGGAGTTCCGAGAGAGATTGTCACTGACCATAGCAAACACTTTTTGAAACGAATGATTTATGAGTTAACATCCAAATTGGGATTTAAGAAGGATAATTCGTCTCCTTATTATCCAGAGGAGAATGGTCAATTAGAGGTCGTAAACAAGTCTCTTAAGACCATACTTCAACACATTGTCAATAAGAGCAAATCTAATGGTAATTTGATGTTTTATCCATCATTATGGGCTAAGACCACAATAGGTTTATCACCTTTACAAATCATTCATGAGGTGGAAGCAGTCATGTTTGTTGAATGTGAAATCCCTTCACTAAATATCATGATCGAGCTTCTACATGAGACGACTTATTTAGAAGCGTGTCATGTTTGCTTAGAGAAGCTATATGAGCAACGTCGTGATGCTACCACCATGAATGAGACGCACAAAAAACTTGTCAATTTTCAATATAATAAGTCGATCCACCCAAGGATTTTTTTTAGGGTGATCTTGTGTTGGTTTATGATCAAGATACAGATGCTTTAGGCACCAGAAAATTCAATCCAATGTGACATGGTCCTTACATTGTGAGGCATTCACTTCAAAAGGGACCCTACAATTTATTTGATTACAAAGGGAATATGTTGTCGGAGCCTGGAAATGGGCTCTACCTTAAGAAGTATTTTGCTTGAGCATTGTTGCTCAGGAATTTTCTCTTTTTATTTATAGTACATAGATAATAATTTTAGTATTGATGTTTTTTTCTTTGGTTTCTTATTGTGTGTAACATCCTGCTCTACTGAGAACACTATTATTGACTTATTCTTTGAGGACACTTGCTTACAAGTGATCCGGGTATGATACATTGTGATTTCATTCATATTATGGGCTATATATGATGATGTTGAGGTCTTATGGCTTCTTCATTTTATTAATGTATATATATTGACAGATACTTTTGACAAGTCATCATGAGTGTGCAGGACACATGATAGGTTAAGGATGTTGATGGCATCGATGGATTCCCTTGGACTCTCGATTGAGTCAGGGAGTGGATTATATCTATTGGGTCTTTCATTTCATGTACATATGTTGTATGATTGATTATAGTATGATTTATGTATATGGAATTATTGACAGTGTTTTTGTCAATAGATGTAGGCTTGACAATGCTTGCTAATCCGACTCACATAAGGAGTAGAGGGACCATACACAGAAAATAGACATTAGAGGGAGAGGTGTGGAAACGTCCCTGACACATCCTACTATCACTCCCACCATGTTCTGAACTGTAGGTTAAATATTACCTAGTATGAAAAGTCCACGATGTCGTGAGGGAGGACTGAGACAGTCACTCACGAAGATTTCTCAGGAACATGCAATAAGGTGGAGTCCTTATTCCTTAGAATCCCTTAGTCTCTCAAAAGGTCGAGCGAGTGGAGTGTTGACTCCAAGGGTCAGACAACTTCCAAAACAAGTCTAAGGAGAGTGGCACCCTTGGAGCACGAAGGTGCGTCTTGAAGGGCACATCGCATAATTAAAACTGAGTCAATAAATCTAGATGGCCTAGAAAACATTGAAATATTTAGACCTTGTTGGATTAACTAATAAATTAAACAGTAGACTTTTAGTTGAAAAGACTAACAAGAGTCTAAGCCTAAGTCTAAATTGGGGACTAATTAAAATATTAAATTTGTGATAAATCTAATTATGGGAAAAGGAGGTAAAAATATAAAGATTGAATAAAATGCACATGTGTGCATGAATTTAATAAAGGGGATTTTTAAATAGAAATAAATAATAACTTGAGAGGTTGGGTGTACATAAAATAGAATCTAGAGTCTAACTACACTAGTCTAACTAAAATAAGACTCCTAATTAAACTCTAACTAATATCTAGTTAGGAGACGCTCCTTAATTGAGAATCTGGGGAACAAAGGTACACCTAGGAGTGAAAATAGGAACACATTGAGGATTGTGAGGGAATTTGACCTTTTTAAATAAAATAAAATTAGTAAATATTGGTGTAACTTGGGGAGAATGTGACAAATGTGTGAGTAATTAATCCAAATTAAAATTGACTAAAAAGTTAATTATTTGTGCATGAGGACATGCGTCAGGGAATAAATTTCTATAAAAACAATTTATGGAGAGGGGAAAGGGACCAGATTTTCTGAGCATGCTTATGCTGCCAAATTTTTATTGGACTGTGTTTTACTTGTGAGAGTTGGGATACCAAGCTTGTAAAAAGAATGGAAGATCTTCCTTGCGAGGGAAAGTCTTGGATCTATTATTGTTGGTTTCTTGCGTGTGGCCCCTTTACGGCTCGGGGGGATAAGGGGGAAGAAGAGTACCCCTAGCATTGGTTGGGAGGTATCGATGAAGTCTATGTGATTAGAAAGTGAAGGAAAAGAAGGAGTGCAAGACTTGAAAGGCATCTTCATTACGTGACATTCATTGGTTCTGGTATTTTTATATTCTTAATTTTATTTATAGTATTAGTGTAGTTGTATGTTAGACTAATAGGGCCACTGTAGAATCGTTGGAAAGCATGAATGCCGATTTTTACAACTACTCTCAACGAATTTTAGTTCAGAGTTTATCATTTTTAAATTATAATTGTTGCCAAGCGGATAGTAATTACAGTGTTTATATTTAAAATTTCGTTGTAATTCCGGACGTTTTCCGCTCTCAAATTTGGGATGGCTTGATACTCATTGTGGAATTAGAATTTATATTGTGTATGGTCTATGTTCAAAAATTTATACTTTATCCATGTTTGAATTTTGAATGGCAGAGTTTTTAGTTGAGATTATTTAGAAATTTAACAGTGCATTGTTCGTTGGTAACCCTAGGAGTTAGTTCTAAAATTATATCATGAGTTTCTTTATCAAATTTTATTTAAATCGAAATGAATTCATATGATGGGATCTCTCTTGAATCTCATTCTAAATCTGAAACTTTGTATCAATTTCTTGTTAATGCGTATGTCAAGTCAATTTCATTGTATTATGGACTCTGTTGATTTTGTTTAAATCTGAATTGTTATGATTTTCTCTGTTAAATACATTGATAAAACTGGATTTATTAGCAACATGGAGTCTTTGTATTTTAGTATTATAAATCCAAAATTTTGGGATCTTGGGATGTATGTCTGAAGGTTTTCGGGAGTTTACTTCCTTTTAATTTTGGGCATTAGCCCTTTTTCCTTGTCAAGTTATGCATGTGACCATGGGATAGAACCTAAGGATAAACAAAAAGGGGCGATATTTGAAGCTCTGGAACTCTAGTGCTCCAGAGGTTTTTCAACTTCAACTCTCCTTTCCACCCAGAGAGCTACCGGTCGAATTCGGTCATAAGCTGAGTTGACTGACAGTTGTAGGTTAACCCTATTCTTCCACTTTCCTCATTAACCTTTAAGAACTTAATCCAACGACTGACAAAGATTCTCCTCATGCAAGAATCCACGGTGGAGATCCACTCCGAAACTTCGGGCTTCGTGGTTTTTCTTCGCTTACATAACTTGAAACTATTTCACTTGGATCGTCGAACCTCCAAAGGGCTTAAAGATATGATGGTTTACGCTCCTCCTCAAATCAATGGTTTTCATCCACTCTCGAGTTCAGAACTCCGAGATTTCCTCACTTTTTGTAAACAACAACTCATTTCCTCCGAAGAGTCAAACTCATGAACCTCTGAAGGACAAGGTATCGGAGTTCCAATGTATCTAATGGTCCTCGATCAATTGATAGATATATGGATGACCTTCACTCTAGGACTTCAAAAGTTTGGGGTTATATTAATCCTTGGAACCTACACCATAACTTAGTCAAAGAGTCGATTTCCGAATAACTCAGAGATCTACAACCCACATTCTTCCATCAACTGATGGACAAGATTTACTCTAGACTTCGAGACTCTGGGAGTTCCTTAACCCTTAACTTCATGACTATAATTATGTCGAAGTGTTAAATTACCGAACCACCAAAAAATGAAGGCTTATAGATCTAACAGCCCGTGATTCACTGCCAGATCTATGACGGTCCTTCATTATGGGACTTTGTAGCTTCGGGGTTCTCTTAACTCTTAAAAAGTTATGAACCAAACTCACCGAAAAATTGAACCCTTGAGAATCCAACAATCCTCATCCACTCGTTGATCTACGGTGTAGTTTCACTCCACGACTTCGGGTTTCTAAGCTCCCTTATTACAAACATCTCTAGTCTTCTGAAGTAACAAAGTCTGAAGGTTTTAGGGTTTAACTGATGTGCATCTCCTGTCTGATCTAACGGTTTTGGGACTTCGAATCCTCCCAAATAGATTTCATCCAATCAAACTAAACCAAAGAATTCTCCCTTAGAGAATTACCTTCGTTATCCCTCATGGAGATTCGTCACTTAGATGACTTAATCTCTGGCACACACAATGTGGTTTCCTCCTGAGCTCTAGACTTTAAGAGGTCTCTTGCACACRTACTACGATTTCACTCTGTAGTTGCATTGTCTCTCATGAACTTCATTCTTCAAAAATCAAGGCCCCTATGTACCTTGATTGGTCTATGTGTTTGTCTAGCGTTGTTTCTCTTAATATTTGTACTTCAAAGCTCCTTTTGYGCACCTCTCACCTTGGCACTAGGAAGACCTTGTTCAGTGACTCCCAGAAGAGAATTTGGATCCAAAAACAAAATTTAGTTTCTCCTTTCAGGATTAAACAAACACACATACACAAATTTCACTTACCTCGATATCTTTTGGTCCAAAAAATACATAGAAGGTTTATGGATACCTCTCGGTGTTAGAGATCTTGTCTCTTCTCTTCTTTTCTCTTTCAAGTTATACATATATAGATTATGCTAACTCATAATGTATGCTTACTTGATTGTACATTGGAAGGTTGTTTTCATTTTCCATTAATGACCAATGTTTGCATTTCCTCCTTTGGAAAAGAGAGATATATGTTAATGGTGACTTGTAATTATATGATGGAATTCATAAGGATATGGAACATTATCTAGATGATGGTTACTTATGGTTATTATAACAATTAGGGGAAGAAAAACTAGACTAGTAATTAGGAATTTATTGATTTAAATTATGTTATGATTTAGTACTTTACTGATAATTAATCCCAAATCTAGATTTGAGTTGGATACGAGAATTATATGCTTCCTTTTTCCTCATAACAGTCACCAATCTTGAGACCTCAAGTGGTCAAAATCAATCGAATGAATCCTAGACTTGAGCGTTGATTATGTGTCTTGGAGGTCTAAACCTTGCAGGATAGGTTGGGTGGGTAGAAATTATTTTGATGTATGTGATTTGAAAGATCCTAGATATATTGAAGTTGTATCTATATCTAGTTGTGCAATGATATTAATGAAATAGAATGGGTATTGTTGAAGTATGTTAATATTTGTTTCACTTGTTCAAATAATGTTGTATTAATATATGTGTGTGTGTGTGTGTGTGTGTGTGTGTGTTATCAATTACTTATATGAAATAACAGAGGGGTTGTTACATATGGTATCAGAGCGGGTTCAACCCTGCGACATTGGATTGTTACGCCATCCACTGTGTTAAAATAAATTATTGAGATGGATCGCTAATAAAAAACTGATATTGTTCTTGCAAGTAATCATGGTTAGGGGATGTAGGGTAAGTAGAAGACATGGTGTTGGAGGAAGAGATGTGAAACCTTCGATAGTACCCATGCTAGAAGGGTCTAACCCCTAGGGAGATAAGCACAATACTGAGCCAAAACAGGTTATTGTGGGAGATGTGGTAGGTATGATGAGATCCTTCCAGAGGATGTTTGAGGCATTAATTAACCATTTGGATTGAGATAAAGACAGAGCATATGTACCCAATGAGGGTTCACAATGTGCTCCATTTGTTAGTGGTAGTCTACACAGAGAACTCAAGAAGGTGAAGCTTCCCGAGTTCATGGGTGCCACGGACGACTTAGCCATTGAGGCATACTTGGAGAATATGGTGATGTGCTTCACATTTCATGATTACAACTCCAACATGAAATTTCACATGGTAGTCTTTCATCTGAAGAGGAGTGCTCTTCTATGGTGTAAGACGCTCCTACCTCAACTAAACATGGTCATCGAAGACGTGTTATGAGAATTGTTTGAGGAACGGTTCTGGGAGAGGTATTTTTCCGAGGAATTCATTGAGTGTCAAATTAATGAGTTCGACGCCTTACAACAAGGTAGTCGTATGGTGCAAGAGTATGAAGCCAAATTCATGGAGTTACTTAGGTATGTTCTACATCTGAACACAGACAAGTTAAAGGTAAACAAGTTTTTTTTTGGCCTTATATTCAACATTCATTCAAAGATACGGATCCTAATGCCTCGGTATTTACACAATGCAGTTCAAAAGGCCCTCATAGTTGAGGAAGAACTAAACAGTGGGGTTCAGGGAATGACTCCTTCTAGATAGGGTGTACAGGTGACATTGGGAGGGCATCAACACCTGATACCAACTGGATAGGCTTCAAGGCATCGAGATATGCCTAGAGGACCTATGTTCACGGCACCACGATGATATATTCCTCAGCAAAGGACCACAGTAGCAGTGTCATCCGCAACAACAGCAGTTTAGGCATGTTCAGCCGAACAGACCAGGATCACAAGCTATTAGACCAACAACTTCTACTTCGGGGACTAGGAGCACTCGACCAAAGACTCGATGTTGGACATGTGGTGAACCACATTACCAGCGACGTTGTCCAATTGAGAAGGCCAGAGAAGTCAGATCATCAAGACCCACTACAGTTGTAGATTTGGGCAAATCCCACGGGATACATGCACCGATGAACAACCGCCAAGCTGAGCACCAATCCACTGTGACAGAGATGTCAGGTACAATCGCATACCATAATTATAGTATTTTGATAGATCCAGGTGTTACAGAGATATTTATATCTAGTGCATCACTAAAGAGAGTTAAGGTAAATGCAGTCAAGCATGACGAGTTCAAGTACGTATAAATGGCATCAGGTTCCAAACAAAAGGTTGGAGTAAAGGTTAAGGACTGTAGAATTAACTTGGGAGACTTTGTAATGAACGTGGATCTTTATGTCATGATATTAGGATCTTATGACATAGTGATTGGTATGGATTGGTTGGAATCACATTATGCAATACTTAACTATAAGGTGAAACGGTTAAGTTTGACGGATGATTTGGGACAAAGTAGAGTGATTTTAGGGAGAAACCAGGGAGTGTCCTTGAGGTTTATTTCTTCCCTACAGTTGCAGAAGAGTATGCACAAGGGATGGCATTTATATGGAATCTTAGTGTTGAATGAAAAGAGAGAGGTGGAAGGAATTGAAAACCTTCCTATAGTACAAGAATTTGCAGACGTATTTCCAGAAGAGTTACTAGGTTTATCGCCCGAAAGAGTTTGAGTTTACTATCGACTTGAAACCTAGAACTGAACTATAGCGAGAATGCCTTATCGGATGTCAACGTCTAAATTGCAGGAGTTGAAAATGAAATTGAAGGAGATGTTTATTTGGTATTGATACATCTGAGCGTATCACTGTGGGGTGCGCCAGTGATCTTTGTTAGAAATAAGGATGTATCGTGGAGGCTTTGCATTGACTACCATCAATTGAACAAAGATACGATCAAGAACCAGTATCTGTTTCCAAGGATTGATGATTTATTTGATCATATGAAAGGAGTGGTGGTATTTTCAAAAATTGACTTGAGGTCAGGATATCACCAGTTGCGGATTAAAGAGGAAAATATCCCTAAAACTGCTTTTAAGACGAGATTTGGACACTATGAGTTTACAGTTTTACCATTCGGATTGACGAATGTCTCGGGGGTATTCATGAGTTTGATGAATAGGGTGTTTCATGAATACTTGGACAAGTTTCTTAAAGTTTTTATTGATGACATAATAATTTATTCTCAGATGAAGGAAGAGCATTATGAACACTTGAGATTGGTCCTGTTGTTCCTAAGAGAAAACAAATTGTATGGGAAGCTATCAAAATTCTCTTTTTACCAATCGAAGATTCATTATTTGGGACATATCATATCTGGTGAAGGTATAATTATGGATCCAGTGAAAGTGGAGGCTATTATGGAATGTCTAGCACCGACAAACAAACAAGAAGTTAAAGTTGTATGGGTCTAGCGGGATATTACTGACGATTCATCGAAGGATTTTCGAATATAGAAAATCCGATCACAGAATTGCAGAAGAAGAACAAGAAGTTATTGTGGACTGAGAAATACACAGAAGCATTTCAAAGGCTCAAAGAGTTGTTGACGACAACGTCAATACTGAAATTCCCTGACATGGACAAGGAGTTCTTGGTATGCGCGTATGCATCCAAGGAAGGGTTAGGCGAAATTTTGATGCAAGATGATCGAGTGATCGCTTACATTTCAAGGAAATTGAGAAAGCATGAAGAAAACTATGCAACACATGACTTAGATTTATTAGCTATTGTATATGCTTTGAGAGTTTGGAGACTTTATCTTATTGGAAGGAAATTTGAATTAAAGACATATCACTGTGGATTGCAGCATATTTTTACACAAAGTGACCTGAACGTGCGACAAAGGTGTTGGTCAGAATTACTTAGTGAATACAATTTTGAAATTACTTACATTAAAGGAACTGTGAACTGAGTGGCATATGGGTTGAGTAGGAGACCATGCATATTTTCGGTATTACCTCTTAAGATGAATCTTCGAGAAAATATTCCAACTTTACAATTCAATGATGACTTGTATAAATAAGTTAAGAATAATATTGGACAAGATACCATGATGGTACCAAAGTTTGAAGGTTATTCACTAGACAATGATGGATTGATGAGATTTAATGGAAGAATTAATGTATCGCCTAACAATGAACTAATAAGTTTAATCTTGAGTGAAGCACATCGAGCAGTGTACATGGCTCATATGAGAGTCACGAAGATGAAGGAAGACCTTAAGCCTTTATTCTTCTAGAGGGGAATGAAGGCAGACATAGTCAATTATGTGGCTAGATGCCTAGAATGTTAGAAAGTGAAGGTTGAACATAGACATCCAAAAGGATTGTTACATCCACATGTTATTCCAGAATCGAAATGGGAGGTCATTTCGATATAATTTATCGTTGGATTTCCATTGACAGTGAGGGGACACGATTTGATTTTTGTGGTAGTTGACACTCTGATGAAGAGTGAACACTTTATTCTTGTGTGTACGACGTATCAAGCTACATACATAGCTAGAGTATTTTTTAGGGAGATTTTAATACTTTATGGTACCAAGAAGGATCATATCCTATCGAGGATCGATGTTTACATGACATTTTTGGACCATTTTTCAAGAGGTCTTGGGAACACAACTAAACTTTAGCACAACTTATCACCCTGAGACATACAGGCAAATAGAAAGAACAAACCAAATTTTGGAAGATATGCTACGTATTTATGTAATGGACCAATAGAAACGTTGGGAAGAATTCTTGCCACTAGTAGAGTTTACATACAACAACAACTATCAAAATATGATTTAGATGGCACCGTTTGATTTTATTTATGGGAGACCATGTCAAACATCGTTGAGTTGGTATAGAATTGAGGAAAAGGTTTGGGTAGGAATAGAAGTGATACAAGAAATGGAAGAATAGATGAAATCAATAAGATAGAGGATTAAGGAAGCGCGAGATCGACAGAAGAGTTCTATTGATATGCATTGTGTTGACCACAGTTACGAAGTTGGCGACGGAGTCTTCTTGCAGGTAAAACCTCAAGAGAGTTCAATCAAGTTCGGAAAGGGTGTTAAAATCTCTCCTAGGTTTGTGGGACCCTTTGAAGTTGTGGAAAAGAAGAGACCCATGGCTTATCGACTAGACTTTCCTAATTCTTTGAGGCATATGCACGACGTATTTCATGTATCTGTTTTGAGACATTATATTGGTGATCCTTCACATGTTATTGAAATGATTTCATTGCAGGTGTCGGATGAGGGTACTCTCATGGCAGATCCAATCCGCATTCTGAACCATCGCATTTGATAGCTATGGAGTTGAATATTCGATCACGTCAAGGTACAGTGGGACAATTATAGTCCACACACACCTACTTGGGAGGATGCATTGGAGATGTGTCAACAGTTTCCTTACTTGTTTTTATATATTAGACATATTGATCTATGTCAGATACATTTATTACTTTCTTTTATATATATTGTACAAACTTCGGGATGAAGTTTAAAACAAGAGGGGGTGTATGTAACATCTTGCTCTACTGAGAACACTATTATTGACTTATTTTTTGAGGACACTTTCTTACAAGTGATCCGAGTATGATACTTTGTGATTTCATTCATATTATGGGTTATATATGATGATCAGTGGTGATTTTAAGAACCCTCCCTAAATTTATATGTATAATAATTGGGCGAATCCCCATGATACATAGCAAAAATTAAAGGATATTTTATCAATAATATGATATGTATATATATTTTTTTGGCGAACCTTTTAGTCGATTATATAATCTTGTAAAATCTTGGCGAATCTTTCACTAAATTATAAAATCTTGTAAAATTTTGGTGAATCTTTCACTGAATTATAAAATCTTGTAAAATCTTGGCAAATATTTCACTTAATTATTAAACCTTTAACGTCTTGGTGAATTTTTTGTAAAGAAGTGTTCTTCCTTGTTTCATATGATGGCCTAGTTAATATACCATAGAATTCATATGCCATATGATGGATGATATAATAAAGGTGTTTTGGCATAACCCAGAAATTTGCAGATTGTGTGTAAAGATCCACGGGATCCACTTTTGCATCTGCTTCTGCTGGTATGAGAGTCTATAGATATGCCAAAGTGTAATAAAACACTTATGAAATATAAAAATGCAAATTCCAACGTGTATATAAATCAAAAGATAATCATGCAACAACCAAATGTAAGCATTGTTTCTATTTTATACTTAAACTATCAGTAAATTCCATATAACATGTTTTTTTTTTCCATTTCAGTGCATTAATGTAATTCCTTTCTTCCTTTCTCCCTTCCCTCTTTCTTCCTAGCTTGGGCACTATCAATATTACTAATTTATACTCCTGAAAACTAGTTTCAGTATATTTAAGTGCATAAATTTCAAGATATTACAAATATCATAAACCAATCAATAAGGAATAGAATGTTTCAAAAGGGTGCCAAAGTTGGCCTTCATTATGTGTGTTAAATGGTTTATAAGACACTTTGGATCAAAAACATTGAATTGAAAGCATTGACATTTTCCAACTTCCAAATGTAGCATGCAATAAAGAAAGGAAATGTTTATTTCGGCAAAGTGCAACCTCAGTGCTTTCATCCTCAATTTGATTAATCAAATACCACTTAATACACCATACACAAGGGTAATAGTTCTAATCCAACATATATTTTTCATCCCATACACAAGAATAACAAGCCCAAGCCACCAAATCTTCAATAGGGAAGTACCTTTCCTTAAAATGTATTGAATTCTCAATGACACTGGTCAAGTATCCATTTTGTAAGAATGTAGAAACATTATTTAGTATCTAGTGCCTCGTGTAGATACAAATATAGGAAGGTACACTATCAAAGTTGCATGGTTTCATTAGTAGTTGCTTGTTGTCTCAGATCATCTGTGATTTTTTTCTCAAAATCATCCTGAGTATAGGGACATGTCACTGCCAAAATTCTCATGAACTATGAAGAAAGTCCCATATCATCCCATTTATGTTTTATTAGCAGTGTTTCCAAGTAAAATGGCGATCTAGGTGGCAGTTGAGGCCTTTTTATAATAGCCCATGAATTTAGAAGTTTCAGGTCAAATATGAAAATCACATGGTTTGATCCTTTCCCAACTGTTGTTTTTAGGGTCCATATCACTTTCCACATTATATAGCTCAACCATAGCTTTCCAATAAGCTATCTTGCACCCCAATCAAAGTTTGGAGTGAAAAGTTAACAATCCCAGCAAATCAATTGTTGCAACTAAAACTCGGGGCACTCAACTATTGGCCTTCCACCTGCTTTGTCCTTGGTCTTTCCATATTATTTTCCTTTCATTTTATGTTGTATATGTTAATGAATAAGGGCATCACCCTCTTGCATGAGGCTTTTGGCTAATGGGAGCAGGATGCATCTCTTCTTAGATATTGCTACCACCACTGTACCTTCTCACTTCAAACAAATATATAAGAAGTAAAGGGCATATATTTACCTCTGGATTTGGAAACACTCCTCAATTTCCCCCCAAAGATGGCACTTAGTTATGACTCCATAAAATTCTGTGTTCTAATTATTTCAGTTCGATTCTTAGGGACAATAATCTCCCAATCATCATTGCCACTAACTGTAACCAATGAAATTTTGTTGCCACCAGAGACATTTAGGTCCCTACCTTCCATTTTAAGTAGTTCATTGTGCAATTGATCCATAACAAAACTAAGAAATTCTTGAGCATCTTCTTGTGTGGGCCTTCCTAAAGGACTGAGAGGTTGGTTAGGACTAAAGGTTTTAAATACAACATCAAACATGGTTGTATAAAAATACCTTCCCACTTCAATTCCTCATGTTTTCTTTACATTCTTTTTCATATCTTTGTCAATATATTAGCTTATAAATTCAATTTGGGTGATGTTGGGCACTTTGAAAACCAAGAAACTATTGTTGGGCTATTTGGTAATTCTATGGGCTATGACATTTTTCTCTTGGGTAAGGAGGAAGGTGTAGATTTCCCAATTTTCTTTTAAATAGTCCAATCCAAGCCATATGCTAGTGTTGTAGCAATTGGTTCATTAAAAATTTAATGCTACCTCCACACTAACAATCTTACTAGCGTGTCAGATTTAGAAAGGAAAATAATAGTAGTTGATGAGCCAGGATGGCATATTGAATACAGTACAATGAGTGTTGCACATTTGGGTTATTGTTTTTGATGTCCATGGTGGAGGAGTGGATATTATATTTCCCATCATGAAAATGAGATAGATCAAATCTCTACCACTTGTAATGACATCATTGTGCCTTACTGGATTCATAATGGCTTTGTAACAGTTGGTGTTGAGACTATGTCTGAATCTTTAGGAAACTATGCCACACTTCACTTTGAAGGACTATGAAGATTGTCTATGGTTTTCAAAAGCAAGTTGAGGAAGTCCTATAAGACCCAAAGACATTGGAAAATGTTGTAAAGCTTGCAGAAAGGTCTTTGTAATAAGCTTCCATCTGATTTAAATGCAAAGGATTATGTAATGGAAACAACAACAATGATTTGCAGTATAATCTAGGTATAGACATAAATACCCCTCAGTTTGATGAAAGTAGATAAATCTTCATAAGATGTTGAGCATGCATTAGTAAACATTGTGGAATGATACTTTTATTTTGAAGAAAGATGCAATGAAGAGGGATATTTAAGAAATTCATTGAATTTTTGTTGGGAATTATGTTTATATGTTGTATAAGTTTGACTATAACAGTGACCAAACTAGGATCCATCCATTTTATTTGCATTTGACAAGGAGTTTCAGGGCATCCCCGACATGCCAATTTTGGGCTTATATAACAATGGCTTCCTTTCATAACACTATGCTTCTTTGGAGGATTTCATCAAACACTTGGGTTGAAAAATCATATTCACAATGGAATCTGTTAGCACTTCTTAGTTTCCCAAGGCTAAGAAAAGAAACCAAAGAGGTAAACACAGACCAATCTTTAGGATTGAGTAGCTAGCCCTACCAACCCAGAGAGGGCTCTCTCATTTAGATCAGACAACTAAATGATTGATTGAAGAAGATGTTAGGCTAGGTATTAATCTCACTAATGGATAATTTGATTTGTTGGAGATGAGAAAAGAGATGGAGTCATCTTTTCAAATAGGTCATTGTGTTTATGAAACCCTAATGAACTAGAAACAAGGATGCAACTATGGAAAAGGAAAGATAGAAGTAAACGTTGGTATGTTGATGATTTGGTTGTAGTATAGTGGTGATGGAAAGCAAAGGAAAGTGTAAAATGAGTATAAATTGCATATGAGTTCAATTTACAAGTTGAAGGTGTAAACAAAAATGGTCAACTTAAAACAATACAAAGCATAAGATTGAGTTTTGTAAATCACTTCTTAAGTTGAGAATGAAGACAATTACATTATGGTGATCATAAAATCTATCATATACAGTAGAGAAACATTACACAATTGAAGAAAAAGACCCATACCAATGATCAAATCATAAGAATGTCTTCACAAGTCTGCAAACTATCTTTGTGTTCAATTTAGGAAAAGTACAAGCATATGTTGCTCCTTGGCTCTCAAAATCTCAGACATCCCACCTCTAATACATTGCATTGCATTCATATATAATGAAAACAAGTCGAATTCCTTCTAAGGAGGTCAAATTCTACTCCAAAAAGTCAAATACATGCATCTATCCTTAATAAAAAATGCTTTGGATGCCTCTTTGGGTGAAAGCACGGCCCTTCTTCACAATAAAATATGATGAGCTTCATTAAAAGACTCCTCAAAATTGGGCTCTCCTCAAACATGATGAAAATTTCATAAAGAAAGTGTTAACTATGTCTTGGTTGCTGCATGTCAGTCTCCTAACTCGAGCACTCCTCAAGTAAAGCTCTTCTAGTATGTTCATTGCTTAAAATAGGTAATCTACTCTTCAGGTAGTGGAGCGCTTCTCTTTACTAGAATACATAACCTCAATCATGTCATAAAACCCTTTTAATTTGCCTTATAAGGTGGAGGGTTCCTTCAAGGTGGGCCTTTGACCTTGTGAAAGGGTTTCTAGTTGACCCATGTCAATATCCTGAAGGGCGTTCTCAATCTAGGCCTTGACTATGCCTCTCTAAGCACGCAGGAAATGMAATAGCCCTATGCACTTCCTCACCACAAAATCACTTTCTCAGTTGCTATTCAATATCTGAAAGAAGGGAAACATATTTGAAAAGTACCGACTTAATGCGCCCCATTTGTGTGAGTGAATAAAGTGTAGTGCCTTCAATAAACTTGCCCTTAATGCTAGATTAACTCCCTCAACAAAGGGCACACTAATTGTTGGTTGTTATGAGAGTGAAAATAGATTGAAGTACATAGAGGTGCCTTTTAAGCTAGAATCACAATATTCTCTTCCATAAATGTGTCTTTATTCTGAGTTTTTGGCACACTCAAACACTGCCCAAAAGATGCTTCAATAAATCTTCCCATCTGTATGCAAGACCATCACACGGTCCAGAAGAATAGCAGCCGATATGGACTCAAAGAAAGCATTCATATTGGTCACAAACTAAATATCAACCTCCGAAACAGTTTGGATAAAATTTAAAGCCGTAGGCTACATGTTTTACAAATTGATGATTTTTCCCGGTCACATTTGTCTGAAATCCGGTGAGAAATTATTAGATTCGTAGATTTGAGTAATTATTTTTGTATAATCCAAGTGCCCTGGGGATTTTTCATCACGCTGAATCCATTTCTGCATTCAAAAATGGATTTTGAACAACAAAAAATAAAGATTCGTGTAAATTTATATCGTCGGATTCCGACGAAAAAATCCATTTCGTAGAATAGCTAGACAACGCCAAAATTTAAAGGCTGAGGCTGAGCTAAAGCTAGTTGGGGAGAGGTGCCCTATACTACTCAAAATAGGTCAAGATAAGAGCAATAAAGCAGGGATAAGCCACTCCAAATCCAGTACTCAAATTCTGCCTCTTTTGTTGATGATGTATCATGAAAAGTTGCAAACCAAACCTAGGTTATAACATCATTCACCCCACATCTTCAAAGAAACAACATTTCCCTACCTGCCCTCTTCAAATATACCTTTTGAGTAGTTGATAAGGGAACAAGCTTACTTCTGAAACATTGTTCTGAAAGTTCCAAAGGATCATGCCATAAAATAGCACAAAATTTGTCCCTGAAACCTGTAATCTGTCTGAGACAGCTGCGTAAGTTAGGCTCCTTAGCACTATGAAAGCATCATATCTTCCTCCAATAGTAGCGTGGTGGTCCTAATATGAGTATGGCCTAAGATGATCATGTAACAAGGCTTCAAATCTGTAACTAATTCCACTATAGAATAGCACATGGAAAGTAAAAAAAAAAGACACTTCTAAGCATAACTAACTCCTCTACTGAGTGTGGCTGACCTCACTGCTATCAGGAATGCATTAGAACAGACCTGAAGATGGAAACCCATGAATGTGCCTTTCTGCTAGTAACAACTCCTTGGAATTAATGCCAAGATGTTAACAAGTTGTCATAGGCCACAAGCAACAACCTTCTTATTGTTGTTTTCAATCATGGACAGGTCTGCCAACGATATCTTCAGCATAGTGTTGAAATGATAAAAAGGGGACCCCATAAATACTCTAGAATAACCGTTTTTCTTGAAAATCTAAAGGCATCAGCTGCAAATACTATTTTCAACCCATCAATATGTCCTCGCCAATAGATATACTTCAAAAAGAAAATGCCAAAGACAGCAGTCATGTTTCCACCAAAGTGCATCTTCAGATCTCTAGAAGTGAAATAGAAAGGCTCTCTCTCCCATCATAAACAAGATGCCAATCTCTCTAGCTCACAACTCCTGGTACAGTGCTTCTGAAAATCCCTAAAATGTTCATGCATTTTGGGACATGCTCTATATGATCTCCCTCAAAATTGAGTACCACATTAGAGTAAAAGTCAATAAAATTTGTCGAGACCATTGAATCATTGCTTGTACTTCCTCCAAAGGAAGTTGAGTGCATTGATCATGTCATGATTGTAAATTTCTGAAAGTGAATCAAACCAAAGATTTGTCTAGAGTTGAGTGATTGTGTGTGAAAGGAGAACATTGGTTGTTTGTTTCCTTTGTATAGGTATTGCAGAAAGATAGCTACTAAGAGAACAATGAGAAGAAATGATAAAGACCTGAGCATTGTTCGGAACAACAAGACTAATGAAAAACTGGAATTCTCTGTGTGAATCCCAAAAGGAGATTGACAAAGCTCTGCTAAGGGCATTGCAAAAGTCAAAGAAGATGGAAACTAAGATTAAGTCCAAAGAAAAGAAAAAGAAGGCCAGAAAAGAAATTGAAGTAACCCCAATGATGGAGGTGCCTACACGGATTGATAATCCTTGGAATTGTGATCGTTGATTCACATGTAGGAATGGAAAGAAATAGTGATATTGTCCAGTCAAAAATCCAAGCCCAATTAGTCAATGCTAATTTGTATAATCTGAACATGTCCAAGAAAATAAACTTGATGTGATGGGGAAGGAAGACCATCAAGTTGTTAATGTTGAAGAGATGGATGGTGATTACAGTATATTTTCACCCAGCAAATGGTGCAACACATGAATGAGAGTCGGTGGAAGTAAACTGCCCTTCAGAGTTGGACATTGAAGAAAACCTACGCTACCCAAAAGCGGGTAATACACTTGAGGAAGAGTGAAAAGTGGTAGCTAAGAAGCATGCAGGTGAATGAATGCATGAAGAATTTGAGGATGCAACATGTTTCAACCCTGATAAATATGCAAATGAAGAGAACATGAAAAAAAGACCAAAAAATCAAGCAAAAAACAATGTGGATTGGTAAAATTCTAATAGGCCTGATGTCTATGCAAATGAGAGATGATATTGCAGTAGAATTGAAGTGTATAGAGGGACTGTTGCATCTAAAAGATGGGCACTTTGAAGTGTAACTACCAAAGAGAACAATTGATGGAAAAGAACACCAGTACATGGAAGAATCAAGGAAAGTGGATTCGCTCAAAGATGGAGTTGACCATGTTGTAATGGAAGTGAGGTAGTTAATTGTACACAAATTTTATACCTAGAATTAGAGTTGCCAAGGAAATATGTTAGTGAATAAATAACAGTAGAGAAAGAAGATGCAATTGCAGCAATAGAGGTAGATGATGAGAATTGTTATATTGAAGTGATGATCCAAAGAAAGGCACGGCAAGATAAGATGTCTATGGGAACTATGTGAATTGATGATATTGCTGATATATTTGCAATCACTGACTTGCATACAAATTATGTAGGTAAAAAGTTATATGATGTTTGGACCAAAAAAATAATGAGGTTGTCATACAAATGAAACTGTTGCACCAAGATATGGTGCAAGAATACATGGGAAGAGATGAGGCTGGAGATGATTGAGGAAAAATCTGAGGATGGGAGGTTGTATGGTGATGAGTCTTTTGAAAAATGGGATGAGGAAGATATCCTAGAACATAGTTGCATCAGAGGAAATTGTGGAAATTCACAAGTGGAGTAAAATATTTGCTACACAGAAGCGCAACGAATCTACCAGAAGCACAACGAAAAATAGGGGTCAAAGACAAGATGATATCTCTTTAACCCTAATACCTGTGTATAAAATTAAAGAGGTTTTTTTAGATGAAGATGTTTTGGAAATAAACCTGTTTCGGTTTCCCAAAATTCTACTCCAGTTCTTCATAATATTCTCTGTAAAAAGATGACTAAAACAGGCCTTTACGCATTCAGAAAAATAGGTTGTAAATATGTGCATGGATCTCTCACCCTGTAACACCTGTGTAAAAATTGAGATAGGTTATTGTACTTTTTCCTCTTATGAACAAAAACCTCCTCCATTTTCCAAGGATTCATCTCTTATGGGCCACAATCGGCTCTGCAAACAGGTGACTAAAAAAAGAAAAACTATGATGTTTTGCACAATCAAAGTGCAGTCAAGTTAAATTAAAACGTCTCCATCGTCTATTTTACATTAATCCTTAATTGCCACTCACAGAAACAGAAATCTTCCATCCCTTCCTTCTCAGATAAATAAATAAAGGATGTCACCTCTTGACAACCTATGAAAATTCATTGACTACCCTATAACAGAAGTAGAATATATAGCTAATGTTTACTCAAGGTTCCAACTGCCTTTTCAACAATAATGTCCACCAAGTTTAGTAGAGTAGCGAATAAATTTTCCTCCAGCAACATGGATTCTAGCAACTTTCTCCAATCAGACAACTACATTTGCAAGTTCCAACTTCTTTGGTTCTCGCCTAGTTCATGAAAAATAGAGCAGTGAAATAAGTGGGGATTGAGTCTTTTACAATTTTCTTTTTTATGTCACAAGGAAGACCTCTATTTTGTCAATATCTGTATTTTTTTTTCCTTCACACACAACATTTTTCACCTCATAAGATGTGTCACCACAAGGAAATGCTCTGTTGTGCTGACATCTGTATATTGTTGTCCCTTAGCATGTACTAGTTTCAACTTTCTACCATATAACATTTGACCCACTACTAGCTTCTTTATCAATTGATTTTTCATAAAATCCCCATCGATATGAGTCCTCTTAAAGAGTGGACAAAATTACCACACATTTGACTTTCTCTGCCATGACAGAAATGGCATAAAAATTTCATTACTTCAAGATGTTGTAGAGGAGACAGAATAAACCTGTCGAAGCACAAACATACCAAGTCATTATTATTTGTACATATATCAATAGGGTTTAACAAATCCCTATGGATGAAAGAAGGATAACTCCATAAATTAAAAATGTAAAGGGTCTGAACACTTAAAATGGCATCATTTGAGAGATTTGTCAGAAGAGATACAACATTGGTTTTGACATTATCTCAAAAGAAAAATATATACTATACAGACTCTTTTCTCCTCATTAAGGAAAACAACATACAAAAATCACAAGGTTGCTGCAGATTTAGCTTTTAGTATTAGGTATCATAGACTACAGCAATGAAACATGAACTGGCACCAGCGGTCTAGCATGATAGGTCATATAGGCATAAAAAATTTCCAAAATGTGGAGCATTAACCAAGTGTTTATTGATATTATTATAATTAACATTAAAAAGAAACGGCCACTGATGGTCAATGGTAAAAGCATCGTGATCAACAACTAATTATTCTAGCCAAAGTCTGAAAGAGAAAAATAAACGTTGAGATCAATGATCAAGTCTAAGAAAACAATCAATCACTCATTTAAATGTTGGTCATTCCTGTAGTTACAAGCACAAGTCTCTTTAGAAGGGCATATGTGAAATAGGAACTGATTCGAGAATATGATGAACTAGTTTGGTCTGTTCCCTCATTCATAAAAGTTGATCTCCTGTTTCAGAGAGGTGGACTTGAGATCAAAGCTGATTGCAATTTGGATATCTGTTAAATTGGGTCATCCTATAGATACAATAACATCTTATCCATAAGGGAAAAATTAAAGTAGATCTAGTTTGGGCTGGGGATCAAGTGCTTTTGGTTTTTTTCCTTTTTTAGTCATAGCCCACATCTTGGAGGGTAGATCTAAATTTGAATTTAATTATGGACTGAGATAATATAAAATTGTTTCAGTTCAGTAGTCAAAATCACATTTAGTTCAGAGTGATAGAATTATAGTAGAGCTTTGTTTGGAATAAAATACAGTATATACTAATTTTGTTTTTTCCTACATTTTTAAATGAAGAGCCTGATGCAAGGACAGATTTACATTAAAATAGCTTGCCCCTTATCTAACTATGAAAGTGGGGGAAGTACATGATATCTACCTGCTACATCTATCTTGTCACAGTCTTTTCATAAGGGAATCAAATGAGATGAACATTGTATTCCTATAGAATTTATTATAGTAAACATTTGTTTGGGTGACTCTTCGAATATACTAGCACATCTCTTTCCCCACAAGAAGTGGAGAGTGACCATTCTGATTACCTGCCAGAGATTCCACCTATATTTGTGGCAGCACCTAGGATCTCCATATGGAGTACCTTGGTGCACCACTTCACTCACAAAAGATCAATGCAATGATAGAACCTTCATGCTAAGTCTTGATACTACTCTTACTTCCAAAGCTGGGAATGATTGTGTTGAAGATGAGGACAAGCATGATAGTGATGTTTCAAATTCCCTAGGGACTAAATTTGAACAATCCTTTGATGTCAAAAGGTGTGACCAAACCATCCCAAAGTTTCCATTGAAATCTAAACAAGTTAGTGACAAGGATATGTAGCATTCTGCACATCTTGAAGAACACTTGGCTGACAGATATAACGAAGATGATCATATACTCTCTAGTGATATGGAAGGTGAGTTAAAACTGGAACAGATTCATTATGATCACCTTGATTTCTAGAAAAAAGGTAGTTCTGATGAAGATGTAGACACTCACATTAATGAGGGGCTTTTGCATTCCTGTCACGGAGTTGTCCTATGAAACTTGTGAAGCACAAACTAAAAATTTTGACCCTTCTATTTTTGGTATGATTCTCGAAAACATCGTATCTTGTGATCTTGGTACAAAACAAGAAGGTTTTGGCAAAACACAGAATGGAGAACCCCACAACGAAGTAGAATGATTCTCAGTCACTACCATCCATGACATTGATCGTGAAAAATAAGAGCACCTTGATGTGGCTACTAAATATTCAAGTTTAACAAGTGACCAAGATGGATGCTACATAATCGATAAGGCCCCAAACAAAAAAGAACCATGGCCAGGTGGACAGAAAGCCCTGTTACATAATTTTGGCACAAGGGGGCCTACAATGTTCTTCTTTGGCCTTGTTAAAAAATGGTAGCCATTGAAGCAAATATGGGGTGAACCTGGGCATTTAATACAATGACATGGACCAAACATGGATTTGGAACCATTTGTTGTCAAAAATTTTGAGGCTTTCAAAGATTGACTATACACACTAAGTTTAATCCTAATACTCAACTAGTGTATTTAATCAATTTTTTTAAAGAAATTTTAAATATTTTTTGAGCTTTCTATCCTCCTAGTTTTATTCTAAAACTTTCCCAATTGTTTCCCAAATCTGAGACATACTCATGCTCTTTTTCTTTTCAAAGTCACTTTGTAGTCCAAGTCATGATGTTTTGGTGGAAACTTGAAGGTTATACATCCAAAATACTTGATAACAAATATTTCCTGAGAGTCAAATGGAAAGAAGATTCAAATAGTTTCAAGTGAACTAGAAATATTATCAGCTCTAATATGTCTAGTTTACCTGCTTAAAAGCAGGAACTGGCTCGCCGAGAAAAAGTGTCCTTGTGGAATTATTCAACATTGAAAGTCTAGTAGAGCAAGTAGATTTCATAATAGTTGTAATATACTAGATATAAAATGTATGTAGAACAGAAGTAAAATGCTAGCAATGGTAGAATAACAACAATATAACCAGAACATTCACCACATTAACATGAAAATGATATAAGAATAACAACAAAAATAACACTTTGAATCTGAAAGCAATGTTCATGGGCCTCTTCGAGGGGGCAACCTCCAGTTGAGCAGACCTCTATTACAATAATATCCAAGCTAGGGTTCTCATACCCTCGACTCTTATTTATACTAAAAAGAAGCATCTAGAGGAAGATCCTTCTAGAAGCGGAAGCTTCTATTAGGTCTTCTTACATCCACCTTATTCTATTTTATTGAAAGGCCTTATTAATATCGACCTTTATTACATCCGAATATATTGTTCTACCTGTGTGTGGGTTAGGACCCTAAAATGTTCGCCCCCTCAAAAACAACCTTGTCCTCAAGGCTTGAGATGAGGAAATTTCTACAAAATGGTAGCTAGTTCCCAAGTGGCGTCTGTTGGAGTTGTATCTTTCCACTGAACTAGCACTTCCTTGATGATTCTCTGACATAGGCAATGCTCACGCTGGTCCAAAAATGCTTCTGTCCATAGCCAAATGGATCCTTCTTCAGCTAACTCTGGAAGGTTGGTTTGAATTTGGCATTTAGCTCCAATCACCTTCTTTAAGCATGAAACATGAAAAATAGGGTGTAGCTTTGAATGTCTCAGCAAAGCTAACTGATAAGTGGCTTGTCCCACAAACTTGAGCATGGTATAAGGAACATAAAATTTGGGCGCTAGCTTCTGGAAATTCTCGGCCTTGAGGGAAGTTTGCTTGTAAGGTTGTAGTCGAAGAAACACTTGATCCCCTTCTGCAAATTGACGTTCAGAGCGACCTTGATCTGCTTGTTGCTTCATGCAACTCTGTGCCATGAACAAATTCTCTTTGAGGGTACAGAGAATAGCCTCTCGAGCTATAAGATGTAGGTCAAACGCCTGGACCTTCGAGGCACCTGGTAAGTATGAGAGAACTAAAGGTACCTTTTGTCCATATACCGCTTCAAAAGGAGTCATGCGTGTAGTTGTATGGTATGAAGTGTTGTACCACCATTCAGCTAGGGGTAACCATTGAGCCCACTGATTTTTCTTTTCCAAGGAAAAACACCTCAAATATGTTTCCAAACACTTATTGACAACTTCCGTTTGGCCATCAGTATGGGGATGATAGGTTGTGCTGAGATGCAATTCGGTGCCTTGTATCTTGAACAGTTCTTGCAAAAACTTTCTTGTGAAAGTTGGGTCACGATCATAAACAATAGAGTGTGGCATGCCATGAAGCTTGAAGACCTGATCCATGAATATTTGAGCCACCGTGGATGTTGTAAACGGGTGTTGAAGGGCGCAGAAATGAGCATACTTGGAAAGGTGATCAACAACCACCATGATGATGGATTTATTTCCCGATTTGGGTTAGCCTATAATAAAATCCATAGAGATATCCTTCCAAATAGTAGGTGGAATTGGGAGTGGTTGTAGTGTGCCCGATGATTTGACTATTTCTCCCTTGTTGCATTGACATATGTCACATTCAGCTACAAAATTACGAATGTCCTGTTTCATACCATCCCAGAAAAAGGAACGTTTAACCCTATCAAGGTTTTGGTGAACCCGGAGTGCCCTGCTGTGGGTGTAGCATGAAGCTCAGAAAGTACCATGGATTTAATCTTTGACTGTTTACTTAAATACAAAAGGCCTTTGTATCGAATTTCCTCATGGAGCCAAGAGTACCCTGAGGAAGCCAGAGTAATGGACTGCAATTGCTGGATCAACTGCGAACTTTTGGGATCTTGTAGCCATTCCTGGCGAATGGCTTGGAGCCAATCTGGTACAATGAATGAAAGAGAAAAAAGGGATCCTTCATCTTCATATTTCGAGGAAAGTGCATCCGCAACCACATTTTCTTTGCCTTTATTATAAATGATCTCATAATCATATCCAAAGAGTTTAGTCACCCATTTTTGTTGTTTTGGGGAGGAAATGCGTTGTTCCAGAAAATACTTGAGGCTTTGATGGTCTGTCTTAATTTGGAACCTTTGCCCCAATAGATAAGGACACCACAGATCCACGGAATGCAGAATAGCCAACATTTCCTTTTCATAGACGGATTTGCCCAGATTTCTTTCAGATAGTTGCTTGCTGGTAAAGTCCAAAGGTAGACCCTCTTGCATAAGGACCGCACCAATTCCTTTCCCTAAGGCATCACATTCCAACACAAAGTTCTTTGTGAAATCGGGAAGGGCGAGGACTGGAGTGGTGCACATGGCCATCTTCAAGGTTTGAAAAGCTTGAGCAATGGCTGGAGTCCAAGTGAAAGAGTTTTTTTTTAGGAGAGCAGTGAGAGGTGTTGCAATCTTCCCATAATTCTTAACAAACTTGCGATAATACCCTGTTAAGCCTAGAAATCCATGCAATCTCTTAAGAGTCTTTGGGTGAGGTCAGTCTTGCATAGCTTCAATCTTTTTAGGATCCACCATGACACCATATTTTCCAACCAGATGACCCAAGTATTCTACTTCTAAGGTGCCAAAAGAACATTTAGACTGTTTCAGGAAAAGTTGGTGCCGAGAGAGTAGGTGGAGAACTCGATCCACATGAGCAAGATGGTCTGTCCAGGTTTTGCTATAGATGAGGATATCATCAAATAAAACTAAGACAAAATGGTGGAGAAAAGGATGGAATATATGATTCATGAGGATTTGGAAGGTATAGGGTGAATTGCACAATACAAAGGGCATGACCAAAAACTCATAGTGACCCTCATGAGTTCTAAAGGTAGTCTTGGGAATATCTGCCTCTGTCATACGTATCTGGTGGTAGCCCGAATGAAGATCCAGTTTAGTGAAGAATTGGGCACCACTCAATTCATCCAGGAGGTCATCAATGACAGGAATGGGGAATTTGTCTTTAATGGTAAGTTTTTTAAGGGCATGAAAGTCAGGACACATTCACCAAGAACCTTCTTTCTTCGGGACCATGACCACCGGAGATGAGTAGGGACTCGTACTAGGGAAGATAACGCCTTCATTAACGAGTTCCTGGACCATTTTCTCAATTTCATTTTTTTGGGAAAAGGGGTGATGATACGGACGGATATTGGGAGGAAGGCTTCTGGGTACAAGGGGAATGGAATGATCATGAACACCACAGGAAGGAGGGAGGCCTTGGGGAGTGGAAAATACCAATTGATGTTTAGAAAGGATGGCTTGGAGGTCTTGCGGTACTGAGGGTGTCTTTGTTGCTTGTATGGCATGGAGTTGGGCGATAACACCAAAATGACCCTTTTTGAGCAACTTTTCCATGCGATGGGAACTAATGATCTCAGGTGAACCGATGATGATGTATTGGAATTTATATTGGTGGCCATCCTGGTCAAATTGCATGGTTAAGTCTTTAAAATCCATGAGAATGGGACCCAAAGTCCTTAGCCAGTCTACACCCAACACAATGTCACACCCTCCCATGTCGATAGCAAACATATGGGATTTCAGGTGCTAGTCGCCAATTTGGAGACGCACATTTTCACAACGCCCTCCACATTTCATGGAACCACCATTGGCAATCATGATTTGGAAATTATTGACGGCATGGATGTAGCAATGAGTTTCTTGGGCAATGCGGTGATGAATAAAATTATGGGTGCTTCCACTATCAACCAGAATGATGACCTTCCTATGCTTGATGTAAGTGATTAGCTTGAGGGTTTGGGGAGCTGAGAAGCCAGTGAGAGCATTGAGGGAAATGACCGATTCTATTTAGGGAGGGTCTGAGGGAGGGGTTATGTTAGTGGATTCAAGTGACTCAGACATAGAGGGAGTTTCTTCATCTTCTTCCGAAATCTCCTCGGAGATGTCCATAAAAAGATTTTGTCCTTTACACTTGTGGCTCGAGAAATATTTGTCATCACAGTTATAACAAAGGCCTTTGAGTTGGCGTTCATCCATTTCATCCCTGGTCAATTTTTGGATCTTTAGTGGAGAAGAGGGAGTAGTGGGATTTACTGGTTTAGGGTGAGGGATAAAGGAGGGTTTGCGGTTTTGAGAAGATACAACCTGTTTTGCTTCTTTAGCTCTTTTGGTAGCCTTCACCCAACTCTCAGGTTGAGCCATGAGGACATGGGCCCAAATTTCATCCTTGAATCCGCTGATAAAACACTCTCGGAAAAAGGCATCAGACATGCCCTCTGTTCTAAAATCCAGGTGCTCAAAGGCAGCTATAAAGTCTTCCACTATTCCTAATTGTTTCAGCTTTGTCAAACAGCCCAAATGGTTGGTGTCAGTGTCAAAGCATTCATAAATCTCTACCACAAATTGTGTCCAAGCAATATACCCTTGACGAGAATTTTTTCTCCATTGCCACCATTGCCAATGTTCTTTATCTAGATGGAGAACACCATAACAAAGTTTGTCCAAGTCATCTGTAATGCTATATAAAGAGAAGTAATGTTCCATTTGGGTGACCCAACTAGTGGGATCTGAACCATCAAATTTGGTCACATCCACCCGCGGAAGGCGTAGGTCACGTTGAAAGTGATGGGTCTGCACAGTATGGGAATGAGAGGAATGGTCACCTTCAGTATGTGGGGGTGAGGAAGAGGAAGGTTTATCTGTAGGGATATGCAGTTTGGTGCAGAGTGCCGAAAAGACTGATTCAAGTTGGGTGGTGAGGTCTTGTTTGATTTCGCCCATTGATGACTGCATGGTTGTATTGATGGAAGCAACATTGGCACTGAGTTGTTTCACTTCTTGTTGGGTCTCAATTAGACCATATTGCAAGGTGTTGAAGTGAGCTTCCAAGTCTTGGCTACAAGTATGGGCCATGAGGATGGGGGAACTGAAAAGGAGCGGGCGGGGTAAAAAAAAATTTGCCGAAAAAATGATATGGATGAATGTGATAAGGGTGAAGAAATGAATCCAATGGAATAGGTCTCAAATAATGGTGAAAAAATTTCACCATTATTTGAGACCTAAAGAGGGCTTCAGGTAATCTAGGCTAATCCATACACAGGTGTTGTCTGATGCGCTACCACTCGAAGGGGTACCAACATGGGTTACAAGGGTGGCCAACAGATGTGCGCTTAAGTACCACTTGTATTTTCTACATGTATGAATCCCTCAAACGTGGGTTTATGTGTGTAATGACAGATCTATATGGCTTAAAGACGCCAGAATACGTCTCTACCCTGGAAAAATTTAACCCACACTTTCTACCAAGGAAAGTGCTCTGATACCACTTGTAATATACCAGATATAAAATGTATGCAGAACAGAAGTAAAATGCTAGTAATGGTAGAATAACAACAATATAACCAGAACATTCACCACAATAACATGAAAATGATATAAGAATATCAACAGAAATAGCACTTTGAATCTGAAAGCAATGTTCACGGGCCTCTTCGAGGGGGCAACCTCCAATTGAGAAAATCTCTATTACAATAATATCCAAGCTAGGGTTCACATACCCTTGACTCCTATTTATACTAAAAAGAAGCATCTACAGGAAGATGCTTCTAGAAGCGGAAGCTTCTATTATGTCTTCTTAAATCCGCCTTATTCTATTTTATTGAAAGGCCTTATTAATATTGACCTTTATTACATCTGAATATATTGTTCTACCTATGTGTGGGTTAGGACCCTAACAATATCTCCATGACCAAGAATAGGACCCCTGCACTTAGGAGAATCTCCTGCAATATTTCCCAGAGCCCACATAGCTTGTAATACATACAAAATATAGAAACAAAATAATAACTCATATATAGGATGAAGATTTGTAACAAATAAAAAAGAAACTAAATGAATCAGAGTGTGGTGCAATACCTACTATTGCACATCATCATTAGGAGAACACAAAAGTTGGAAAAATACATGAACTATACTACATTCAATCATAATAGTTGTGTTCTCTATTGTTCATGATGCAATATTCATTAAAGCCAAAGCCACCTCAAACAATAAAATTGAATAATAAAGGTTTAAGAGATTAAATGACCAATGGTGATGACATCAAGAAACTCACATAGAGCATTTCAATCCAAAAATAATTAAAATTTCAAATGCAAGCAATGGTTCTAACAAAACATCGTGAGGATTAACACCATTTCCACTTTTATTGGGATCTTACTACAGATCAAAGCATATATAGTTTGAAATGGGATTATCCCAAAAGGGATTTCATTATTTTATATTTGCTAGTCCAAGGAAACAAGAGTACTACCCATTAAACAAGTTTTTCAACCTATGAGGTGCCATTTATGGACACCTCAATTATTAGTTTTACATGAGCAAACAATCATTCTGATTTGGATTTTTCTAAAATATCAAAACAATTGGGATAGACCTATAGATATTTTCCAAAAACAGATTGAATAATTCCAGGGCCAAATATTCATGTAGCTCTACCGTGAAGTTACCCATCAATGACCACTACACCATGCAAGTATTATGTGTAAAAATACTTGGGTATTCCTCCAAACTAGATAGTAATAGTGGTGGAACATAAGTCAACCTTGGTGACTTCAAAACTCAAAAGCTATGAGCTAATATCTCAGCTTGTTGAAAGGTTGTATCCACTTACACTAGAATTAGCTTGTCATGTGAAGCGTTATGAGTTAGAAAACCAAGGATTTTTATCATAAGGGATTATCTTTAATACTCAGGAATGGATAATCTATTCTCAAAAGTATCATCCCTCTTTCTTGAAAAGAATTGTTGTTTTTCCCACATGCACAATTGCTAAAGAAAATATTCAGAAATAAATGATTGGGAAAGGAAGTCCAGTTTATTTTGGGGATATATAGGTATCTCGATTGAGGCTATGGATGTTCATTAGTAGTGAAATAAAGCCTATGATACCTAGGTGATTATATTGGGGCTATGGACACTTGCAGATGGTGGAGCAACACCATGACAACATGAGAAGCCCGCTTGAAGAAATTTATAAATCTTGATTTAAAATAAGTTCTATGGTCATGTATCTAGCCCTAAACATTGGATTATGGTTCAAGATAAAAATATTCACCAACTCCACCTTTTAGTTCAGCTGGTAAGTCACTATAGTTTGGGAATTGAATGAATTTGGGATTCCATCTCCAAGCATAACTTTTACACAAACCCACTATAAGGATTGGATTTATTTTTTCTTGGATATCATTAATTTATATGTGTCTAGGTTCATGGTTTCATAGTGCATTTATGAGATTAATGGTTTTGACTATTGTGTTCCCATTTGTTGAGGCCTCAACACCACCCCAAGCAAAACTAATTGATAATAACCGAAGCTATTTTTTGATGGATCTAGTGCTAAAAGAGACATTTTTCATGAGTATTTTCTTTATCTTGAGGCTATGCAATGTCATGCACTTCAAATCCTTGTTAGTTACCCTCTGCTAAAAACCTCATTTCTCAAGTGCTCAAGCATTTCATCCACCATATTTCCATGCTCTTTTGTGAAAGATTGATGTATTTTCAGGCCATAAGATTTTAGATCCATGAGTTTGTGGTGCAACTATATCATGATCATTATTAAAGTCCTTTGATATTTCCATTTTCTCTTATGCTAGAGATGATGCACTTGGGGAAATTACAACTTATTGTAGGGATCTTTATTTTCTTGATGCATCCTACTACCCAAATATTTCATTGGAGATTTTGAAAAAAATGTTATTTGAGAAATCATCAACTATTCAAATTGAAGGGCTAGTTCCACAAATTAACTTTAGTAACTATGATCCAAAAGGAAAATAATTATTGGAAGTTGATGATGAGAATGAATCAATAACTAGAGTTCATATTCAATACATGTCATAGTTGGTCCAAATATTGCATTATGCGTTGAGGAAGAGATAAAAAATATGCTATGTTAATAAAGGCAGTGAGGATACATCTCATAGTTGGTCCAAATATTGCTTTCCTTGCTGAGGAAGAGATGAAAAATACGTTATGGTAACAAAGGAAATGAGGAATCACTATACCTCTATAGGTATATCATCGAGAATAATGTACATGGTTATTTAATGATTTATTACCCAAAAGTATCTCTTTAAAGAACATCCTATGGTAGCTTAATTCACTATATCCAAGCAAGAACATGATTTACATGGTGTTATCACTTTGCTAACTGATTTTTTTGAATCTAGATGTTAGAAGAAACATAGTGAAGGGGATATCAAAGCAATGATATGGGAGGCTTCTGGAACTGTTGGTGCCTTGCAAATTTTGGTTGATTTTCTTACTATAATGATCATGGAACTTGAATAGGGTTCTTGCACTGAAGCCAATGGCACAATAGTCCTCAAAGGATTACCTTCTACATAATTTCCTCTTCAAAACAAATAGGATGGGTTGAATGAGCATGAATGTAACATCTTGGGAAGAAAACAACAAATGTCAAAGAACATATATGCAATGACAGTTTACCACAGAGGCATAAACATATTACACCTCTTTCTTAAGGAAGAAAGAGATGCATCCCAATTATTATTAAGTGAATAGTGACACAAGTTTTACAATTAAGAGTAGCTTGATATCAAGTGAAAGGTTTTCCAAATTAGTACCCTAAATGTTAAATGATATATAAATTATTATTTGTTGAACAACAACAAGTAAAACATATTCAATGCTTTTTCTTAATCAATTTGATGAAAATTGAGAAGAATGTCATCTTAATTAGAGTGTCTTATTATACTTCCAGTTGTGTACTATTTAGATAAAGTAGTTATGTTAATAATTATGAGGCATCATTTATTTTTCTTAGATCACAATTGTAGAAGAATTTGAATGGTTCAATAGGGGTATTCAAAAGGTAAAGAAACTTGGAAGGAAAAAATCCATCCATCTATTCTTACAAATAGAACATCTGTGTTCCAACAACCACTCATGATAATTCTCAGTAGAGACATTGTATTCTAAGTAAGGAAAAATTGATAAAAGGAAACATGATTCTGTTAAAGACTATTCCTTAAGATTCCTACAATTCTCTCACAAATTTCAAGAAGAGGATAGACCCTCTAACCTAGATTTTTTGCACCTTTCCTAGATTCTCTTACCTTTCATTGAGAGGAATATTTACCCTTAGATGGTGAGGAAAACTAGAAAAAATAGGGATACCTTCCCCCAAGTATATTCGCCTCCCAATCCCATGACACTAACTAAATGAATATATCTTTAAGAGATGAAACAGTATGTCTACTGAATGATATTGATGATCTAAATGGTAGCAATCTCCAAATTAGTCTTGTACAAGATCCTTCATGCAAGAAACATATCGTATTAATGGACTACATAGTAGAAAATGAACCTAGCATTCAAGAAGAAATTGAACAAAATGACATGGCTTCTAATCAATTTTCTTGTGAAGAAATAACAAAACTCACAAATACTAAAATTTCAGACTTTTACCAAGTTGAAGTTTTCAAATTAAGACACATTGATAGCCTCTTAAAGGAGACACCAAAAGAGTTATGCAAATACTCTAGGAAAATACATTAACAAGGTATTGGATTCTCAAGAAACTCACATGCTGCCAAAAAATTGTACCGAACATGCTTATTTCAAAGAACATTTGTAGATTCAATCTTCATCTTATCCTCCTTGACTTGATCACAAAAATACACCCGATATTGAAGGTAAACCACAGATGGATCCAAATAATAGTCATTTTAAGGGTACTAATCACATTTATGTACTCGAACTTTATGGGAACCATAAGCAAGAGGTTTCCATAGATAATCACCTAACATAGTTAGTTTTGGAAAACAAAAAAATGAGTGTTGTGGACAAACCTCTTCAAGATATATTTTAGATGAACACTCTTGGGTATGACAAACATATATTCCTATCTATAATAAAAAAATCCTATCAACTACCTACCCCAATACAATATGCATTTTGTAATTCTACAATAGGAAGAAGAAAATATTGGGAGGTAGTGATTACAAGGTTTCTTTATGAGGAATGATTTCTAAAAAAGCCACTACACCCACTAATGAAGTTTGTTTTGGGACTCGTGGATACCTCATTTATAGTGTAGCTTGAAAATGTACACAATCTACACTCTCAGATGGGGATCACCATGTAATGTACAAGCCAAAAAACCCTCAAAAGAGATAAAGACAAATTGGGAGCCAATTGATATGCTCAAATATAGTAAATATAAATTCAGCGTGAATCTGGTAAACTCTCCAGCAAACTCTCCAAAATTTCCATGAAATTGGCAACTCCAAAAATTCTAAGTGAATTCAGCAAACTATCCAAAATTTGTAGGCAATTTTGGCAAACTCTCCGGACATTTCAATATTTGTGGGTGATTTCAGCAAACTCTTTGGATATTTCAAAATTTGAGGGTGAATCCATTAGAGTCGCCATGATCCCTTGATTCAGGTAGATTAGCACGAAATATTTCCCCTAAATCCTTGATTCAAAGATATGCAAGGCGATTCACCCCCCAAAAAAACTGGAATCTGAAAAATCGGGGCGAATTGAAAATTTTATCATGAAATCATGAGGGTGAACCCTCTTTACACAACATTTTTGTATTTCATCTATGGAACAAATGGTCTTCCATAAAAAATGTGTAATTTAATATTTGGGCTAAAAATTTTAATTTTCTTAAAACCTACTTCAATAAAAATTCGCCCCTTCAAAAATTTAAACTCGAAAATTTTGCCCATGAGCGAAATTTCGCCCCTAAAATCATCTATGATGATGATGTTGAGGTGTTATGGCTTATTGATTTTATTGATGTATACATATTCACAGATGCTTTTGACAAGTCGTCCTAAATGTGCAAGACACATGAGAGTTTAAGGATGATGATGGAATTGATGGATTCCCTTGGACTCTAGATTGATTCAGGGAGTGAATTGTATCTATTGAGTATTTCATTTCACGCACATATGTTGTATATTTCATTATAGTATGATCTATGTATATGGAATTATTTATAGTATTTTTGTCAGTGGATGCAGTCTTGATGATGCTTACTAATCCGACTCACATAAGGAGTAGAGGGGCCATACACAAAAACTAGAAATTAGAGGGAGAGGTGTGACAGCGTCCCTGTCATAGCCTACTAGCACTCCCACCATGGTCCAAACTATAGGTTAACGATTACCTATTTCGAAAGGTCCACGATGTCATGAGGGAAGACTGAGACAGTCGCTCATGAAGATTTCTAAGGAGCGTGCAATAAGGTGGAGTCCTTATTCCTTAGAATCCCTTAGTCTCTCACAAGGTTGACTGAGTGGAGTGTTGACTCCAAGGGTCGAAAAACTTACAAAACAATTATAAGACGAGTGGAGCCCTTGGAGCATGAAGGTGCATCTTGAAGGGAACGTCACATAATTAAACCTGCGTCAATAAATCTAGATCGCCTAGAAAACATTGAAATATTTAGACCTTTTTGGATTAACTAATAAATTAAACAATAGACTTTTAATTGAAAATCCTAACAAGAGTCTAATCCTAATTCTAAGATTTTTGGCCTAAGTCTAAGTTTAAATTGGGGACTAATTAAAATATTAAATTTGTGATAAATCTAATTCTAGGAAAAGGTGGGAAAAATATAAAGATTCAATAAAATGCACATGTGTGCATGAATTTAATAAAAGGGAATTTTAAATAGAAATAAATAATAACTTGAGAGGTTGGGTGTACATAAAATAGAATCTAGAGTCAAACTACACTAGTATAACTAGAAGAAGACTTCTAATTAAACTCTAACTAAGATCTAGTTAGGAGACACTCTCTAATTGAGAATCTGGGGAACAAAGGGAGACCTAGAAGTGAAAATAGGAACACATTGAGGATTGTGAGGGAATTTGACATTTTTAAATAAAATAAAATTGGTAAATACTGGTGTAACTTGGGGAGAATGTGACAAGTGTGTGAGTGATTAATCCAAATTAAAATTGACTAAAAATTTAATTATTTGTCCATGAGGACATGTGTCAAGGAAGAAATTTCTATAAAAACAATTTCTGGAGAGGGGAAAGGGGCCAGTTTTTCTGAGCATTGTTATGCTGCCAAATTTTTATTGGACTATGTTTTGCTTGTGAGAATTGGGATACCAAGCTTGTAAAAAGAGTGGAATCTCTTCCTTGCGATGGAAATTCTTGGAGCTATTATTGTTGGTTTCTTGTGTGTGGCCCCTTTGCGGCTCGGGGGGATAAGGGGGAAGAAGAGTACCCCTAGCATTGGTTGGGAGGTATCAGTGAAGTATTTGTGATTAGCAAGCGAAGGAAAGGAAGGAGTGAAAGACTTGAAGGGCATCTCCATTGCACAACATTCATTAGTTCTGGTATTTTTATATTCTAAATTGTATTCATAGTATTAGTGTAGTTGTATGTTAGACTGATATGGCCACTGTAGAAGTGCTAGAAAGAAAGAATGTCAATTGCTATAACTATTGTCAACGAATTTCAGTTCAGAGTTTATAATTTTTAAATTACAATTGTTGTCAAGCGGATAGTAATTACAGTATTTATATTTAAAATTTTGTTGTAATTCTGGACATTTTCCGCTCTCAAATTTGGGATGGCTTGATCCTCATTGTGGAATTAGAATTTATATTGTGTATGTTCTATGTTCAAAAATGTATACTCTATCCATGTTTGAAGTTTGAATGGCATAGTTTTTAGTTGAGATTATTTAGAAATTTAGTAGTGCATTGTTCGTCGATAACCCTAGGATTTAGTTTCGAAATTATATCATGAGTTTCTCTGTCAAATTTTATTTAAATTGAAATCAATTCATATGATGGGATCTCTCTTGAATCTCATTCTAGATCTGAAACTTTGTATCAATTTCTTGTTAACGTGTATGTCAATTAAATTTCATTGTATTATGGACTCTGTTGATTTTGTTTAAATCCGAATTGTTATGAGTTTCTATGTTAAATACATTGATAAAACTAGATTTATTAGCAGCGTGGAGTCTCTGTATTTTAGTGTTATAAATCCAAAATAATTGGATCTTGGGATGTTTGTTCGAAGGTTTTTGTGAGTTTACTTACTTTTAATTCTAGGTGTTATCCTTTTTTCCTTTTCAAGTTATGCATGTGACCATGGGATAGAACTTAGGGATAACCAAAAAGGGGTGTTATTTGAAGCTCCAGAACTTCGGTGCTCAGGAGGTTTTTCAACTTCAACATTATTTTCCACCCAGAGAGATATCGACCGAATTCAGTCATAAGCTAAGTTGACTGGTAGTTGTAGATTAACCTTGTTCTTCCACCTTCCTCGTTAACCTTTAATAACTTAATCCAACAGCTGGTGAAGATTCTCCTCACACAAGAATCCATGGTGGATATCGACTCTGGAACTCCGGGCTTCGGGATTTTTCTTCACTTACACAAATTCAAATAGTTTCACCCAGATCATTGAACCTCTAAAGGGCTCAGATATATATATATATATATATATATATATATATATATATTATTGTTCTCAATTACTTATATGAAATAACAGAGGGGATGGTACATTATGTCTCTACATGATTGGTATATGTCCATGGAACCTTCAGTTCACGTCGGATTCATGGATAGTGCAAGTCGTCACACTCATAATCTTGATTTCATTGTCTGGGTGATTTATTCGCCCGAGGGCCAACTGTTTGTATATAGAGGCACTTGTTTAAGGCTAGCAACGAATAATTGGCAAAGTATAGCACCATAATCGAAATCCTAAGAGATTCTATTGTGCATGGTATATTTCGTTTAGAGGTTTATCTATATTCCCAATTGGTAGTGTCAAAACTAAACGGTCAATACCATGTGCACGATCCCATGTTGCTCCAACGAATCCTACGAGTACGTCTTATGGAATGATATTTTAATTATATTACTTATATTCGTGTTTTTTGAAGTGCAAATTCCAGATTTGATGCATATGTTAATTATGTACTATATGTGTGTGTTTGTGTGTGTGTCCAATAATACAAAAAAGATGGGTTTTAAATTACAAAATCCAATCTCCTAGCCCTGAATGTCCATCTATAGGCCGATACAAAATGAGCCATAGACTATCTATGTTGAGGGCCCTGCCCCCACATGTGTCTCTATGGAGAATACAACTAATTTGGATAGATGCCTAAATAGTCGTACCCAATCCTAGGGTACATCGACTACATGTTGTTTCATCTGCTCCGACAAATCCTCGATCTGCACCACCAAAATCTAATCCATAAGATGGTCCAAATTTCTCTAGACACTTTGCAAGGTATGCTTCAAGTGAGAAGCATCAACATTAGTTGGGCTTCACTGCAACCCCTGCATCGGTGATGAGGATATCCCTCCATCCTTCTAGGTCCAATATATGTTCATTCATTTGAATTTTTTTAGTTTTAATCCATCCAAAAATATTTTGTTTTTACTTTTCAAATAATTAAAAAGAATAAAAATTAAATAATCTGGAAATTGAAAAATTTTCTTACCTATATTTCCCAGTGCACCACCAGGAAGCACATGCACGTTAGGATCACATGAAACCTTTATCCCCTCTTAAGGATAATCATCTATGGCAATGATCTATGCTCCCACCACATGAAAAAATCCTCGTTATGGGCATAAAGGACCCATCCACCTCCCAAGTGTTGTATAATGTTGGCCCACTGCAGTAAACAAGGTTCTCTGAATCCATGTGGTGGCATGAAGACTTTTTGGCTAAGTGTGGGAACTTTCTCAAAGAATAATGAGCACAAGATGCTTCCATATCCAAAAATATTTATCTTGCCAGTCTTGCAATCAGTTAATTGTGGTTTCATGTTCTATAATAAAGAGGCACTCTAGTCATAAATCGTTGAACGAAGACACTCTACTGCATAAAACATATGTGGCTGAAAGGCCTGGTGTAAAGTGGTAGACCCTGCAATCCAAGTGATAGTATGAAGGATGAATTTCATACTCAAGTATTCTATGTTGTGAATCAAGATCTGACTCTCAAGACGTTGTGTACTAGGTGTACAATACTCTAAAATGTAGTCCTCAATAGTCATCTCTATACCACCTAGATGTTAAATTATGAGCTTGATTTCTTATGTGGATTAATTCTTTTATTTTCTTCAACACTTTGATTCTAGCTTAATACACTTCAACAATACCAAATCATAACCGAATAGCAATAACTATGTAGATAGGTAAGAATGCACATCAACAACACATATACCCTGGGGAAACCATGTATAGGGAGAAAAAACCTAGCAAACAATATTCCTTTTTTTCATTAATAATGTAAGATCACTTCCAAATATCCACCATGAATGTCCTGCTCTTAAAGAGATTTCCAAGATGACTTTGACCTAACAAAGACCTAAGAGAACTTGTTGAAATACACCTCTGATATGTTGCCTCTATTGTTGATATGAAGCATTGATATGTTGTTGGTATATGCCTATGATATGCAACCTCTATTGTTGATATACAACACTGATATGTTGCTTTGGTATGTTGCCTCTTTATCACCGATATACTCCTCTATTGCTTCTCCCTTAACCTGCATATCAAAATTGTGTTGAAGAGAGGGGTCGACCTATGCTTATATAGGTTGAAGAGGAGAAGAGGAGAGGATCAAAATAGTAACGTGTTTGCATTATTTAATCATAACTCAGCTTCATACTTTAGTTTGAACTAGACTTGAGACCGATATACTCTAGTTTGAAAATAGAACTAGACTTGAGACTTCAGTTACAACTCAACATTAGACTTTAGTTCGAAAATAGAACTAGACTTAAGACTTCAGTTACAACTCAACATTACACTTTAGTTCTAAAATAGAACTAGACTTAAGACTTCAGTTACAACTCAACATTACACTTTAGTTCTAAAATAGAACTAGACTCAAGACATCAGTTAAAACTCAGCATTACACTTTAGTTCTAAAATAGAACTAGACTTAAGACTTCAGTTACAAATCGACCCTTTACAAGGAAATTTGAATTTCTCTTCATGGTGTATAATGTTACACGTGCCAATGCACTAGATCAATACATTTATATCATTTGCAATATTAGGAATATCATTTGTTTCTAGCTCATAGGAATTTTATATTCAACCTAACTTTTTCTAGGTGCCTTGACTTTTTCTCATGGCTCACAAGGCTTGACTAGGCTCACAGAGGTTGTACATTCACCCTGACTTTTGCACTAGTTTTTCTATGCTCACATAGGTTTTATGTTCCCCCTTACTGTTGCACTAGACTGTCTATGCTCACAGAGCTTGTATGCTCCCCCTGACTTTTGCATTAGACGATCTATGCTCACAGAGGTTGTATGTTCCCCCTGAATTTTGCATTAGACTCACATAGCATCTTGTTCATATTGACTTTTGGTTTGACTCAAAAAGGTTTTACATTCCATATGGCTTTCGTCAATACCTCACAAGACTGGTTGATTCTCAAAATCTTCATGGCTAGCCTCAGGGTGGCCCATATGGCCTCTCATTGGAGAATGATTGTCGATGTTGCCAAATTTAAAACTTCCTCTTAGGGAGAGAGTCATTCTTAGCCACACCAAGCTTGCCTTTTAGTTGCACAAACTTTCTCTAGGTCAGATGCTTGGTCAGGATATTAGCTATCTGCTCTCTCGTGGCTATGTACTGTAACTTTACAGTTTTAATGTGGACCAAGTCTCTGATGTAGTGGTACCTCATGTCAATATGTTTTGACCTGTCATGAAATATTGGGTTCTCTATTAATTTTATGCAACTTTGATTATCACAGTGAACCATCCTCATCTTGATTTTGTCACCAAACAACCCAGAAACCAATTTTCTACGCCATATTGCTTCCTTGCTAGCATCACTATTGCAATGTAGTCAACGTTTTTTGTACTATGTGCAATGGATCCCTGCTTCCTGCTTGACCAAGAGATCATAGCGGATCCTAAACTGAAGCAGTATCTGGAATTATTATTCCAATCCACTGGGCTTCCTGCCCAGTCAACATCTGCATACCCATGTTGAAATAAACCACCACTAGATGTATGTCTCAGACCATAAGTAATGGTCCCTTTGAGATATCTCAAGATGTGATTTGTTGCCACCCAGTGTCTCTGTCTCAGTTCAGTCATGAACTAACTCATTGCAATCACCGCATAGCATATCTCTGGCCTAGTGTGGATCATGTACATCAATGATCCAATCAGTTGCCTATACATGGTGGGATCCACCAAATATGAACCTGTATCATAATCATGCAGCTTCCTTAGGTTGGTAATCATCGAAGTAGACATGGATTTGCAATCCATCATACCAAACCTCTTTAGTACATCCACTATGTATTTTCCTTGTGCCAGAAATATCTCACTCTGTCTTTGCCATACTTCCAATTCTAGGAAGTAATGCATCAAGCCTAAGTCTTTCATCTCGAATTATGAGGTTAGCTCCCTCTTACACAAGGTTATTATCCCTTCATCTCTTGTTATAAAGAGATCATCAACATACAAGATTAGTATAACAGGTTGGTTACCTCTTACTTTGAAGTACATATTTACATCAGCATCGCCTTTCTGAAAGCCCAGGTTTTTAAGAAAGCCATCAATCCTGTCATACCAAACTCTGGGAGATTTCTTAAGACCATACAAGGCCTTCCTTAGCTCCCATACATGAGTGCCTTTGTTATGTAGTACAAAACCATTGGGTTGTTCCATAGAGCCCTCCTATTCAATATTTCCATTCAAGAATGTTGTTTTTACACCCATATGATGTAGCTTCCAACCAAGAACGGGAGCTACAACAATAATAGTTCGAATGGAGGTATACCCTATTACAGGGGCAAAATTCTCTTTGTATTTGATTCCTTCTTTCTGAGTGAAACCTTTGGCTACAAATATTTCTTTGAAATTTTCCACACTTCCATCAGCTGCATGTTTGATCTTATATATCCATTTGGAAGAAACCATTGATTTGTCTTTTGGCCTCAGCACAATGTCCCAAACATTGTTATTTATAATAGACTTGTATTCCTCAAGAATGGAATCCTTCCATACTTGTAATTTATCTGCTTCTTTAAATGAAGAAGTTTCGGAATCATTAATGTTGCTCATCAGTTCAACATAGCCTCCAACCCTATGAGGCCTCTTCCTTTCCCTGAAAGTTCCTTTGGGAGCAGTTATCCTTTCTGCTTCCTGCACTATTTCTTTAAGCCACCTTGGCTTCCTTTTGGCTAGAGGTTCTTTAAGAGTTATTTCTAACACTTCAACAAGTTCTAAAGGCTCATTACTTGGACCTTCATGAGGTTCCTCCCTCTGATCATCTGACTCTTCATTTTCAGAATAGAGTGAAGCTAGCTGAACTACTTCTAATTCATGTTGAAGCTCTTTGGATTTATTAAATGTGGCATCCTCATGGAAATTCACATCTCTGCGTACCTCTATTTGGCTCTGACCTGGTACATAAATCCTGTAAGCCTTGGAGTTCTCATTGTACCCCACAAAAACCCCTTTCTTGCCTGAGGGTTCCATCTCTGTCCTATTTTCCTTAGGGGCATGAATATACACAAGACACCCAAATATCCTTAGATGCCCTACTTCAGGTTGGATCCCTGAGCAAACCTCTTTAGGAGTATTGTCATTCAAGGTAGCATGTGGACACCTGTTCTAAATATATACAGCAGTGGAGGTAGCTTATGCCCGTAAATAATTTGGCAGGTCCTGGTCAAACATCATTTCTTTTGTTGCCTCATAAATTGTCCTATTTTGCCTCTCAGTAACTCCATTTTGCTAAGGGTTATATGGCATGGTCAATTGTCTCTTGGTTCCTGTTGACTTGTAGAAATCCTCAAATTGGAGAGATTCAAACTCTCCTTCATTGTCTATTCTAAGGATTTTGATGTGTTTCCATGTCTGCTTTTCAATAAAGGCTTTATACTCTTTGAATTTATCAAATGTGTCACTTTTAGCTTTAAGGAAATATATCCAACATTTTCTTGAGTAATCATCAATAAAAATGAAATAATACAAACAACCACTGAGTGAGGGAGATGACATGGGACCACATGCATAAGAATGAACCAGATCTAAGATGCTCTAAGCTTTGTTGTCACTACTAGGAAATGCTTTCTTTATATTTTTACCTAGTATGCATCCCTTACAAATTTCATTTTTACTAAGAGAAATAGAGGGCATGCCACATACCATGTTCTGTAGATCTAGAAGAGATTTGTAATGAAAATGTCCAAGTCTTATGTGCCACAACTCATTGGAGCTAGTCACGTCATGAGCCAATGCCTGAAATGACTATCCTGGCACGACGTATTTTCCTCCACTGCGAGTTCAAATGGGTTCTGTTGTACTTAAGTGGATACCTTTAGCCCATAGTAGTGCCTTCTTGTCCTTGAATATCACCCAATATCCTTTTTCCTCAAGGGTTGCAACTGATAGTAGATTATTCTTGAGCCTTGGAACATATAATAATTCATCAACATGAAGTCTAGCCCCAAATTCCAATCTGAAGGAGATAGATCCTACTCCCTCTATATTGTAACATTTGTCATCCCCAAGCTCAACATGCTCTACAAAATATTTCATCTCAAAATATGAGAGGATCTCCTTGTACCCTGTCATGTGCTTTGATGCACCACTCTCTATTAACCAAGTTTTCGGCCCCATGAAAACTGAACTGGATAAGGCAAAAACCAAGTAATCTTCTTTTCTATTTTCTTTCTCATTAGAAGGACTTTTCTAATTTCTTTTGGATTCATCATCCTCAGCAGTTGAGGCATGATGTTTCCCTTTCCTTGGATATTTCTTTCTAAACCAACAATCTTTAGCAAAATGACCCAACTTATTACAACTAAAGCATTTAATCTTAGATGTATTAATATTATTTCCTTTAAATGTACCTTTGGTGTTTGGCTTCCTCTAAGAGCCTTTATTAAAAGTGTCTTTCTTCTTTCCCTTGAATATTGATGCTAAAGTTGAGTGCTCTTCTTTCGTTGGCTCGCTCCTGGTAGTTGTGTGACTCTCCTCCTGGAGGAAATCATGCCATAACATCTCAAATGTAGGTTGAATATCTCTCCCACTTACACTAGATAACAAGGTCTCCCATGAAGAAGGAAGACCATAAAAAATGGCCTGCACTAAATCATCATCGTCCACTGTCACCCCTGTGACCAAAAGTTGATCTTTGATCTAGGATATCCTGGAACATAAATATGCCACTGATTCACCTTTCTCCATCTTCAAATACTTAAGCTTGTGCTTAAGTTTCCTCTTTTGACCTGGAGCATGTTTCTCATACAGATTCACCAAGGTATCCACACAGTCCTTGGCAATCATTAACGAAGTCATTGCAGGAATTATATTGTCTTTGAATGAGTCAAAGATGAGTCGCTTGGCCTTTGCTTGACTCTTCCTGAAGATCACTCTTCCTGCATTATTCGTGGGTTCCTCCACCACTGTGGTCACATACTGCTCAAGATCATGCTCCTACAAGATATTTGTTATCTGGAGCTTCCACACATTGAAGTTGTTAGCTCTTTTGAGCCTATCCTTGGCCCTGAATGAAATGGAGGATGCCATGGACTTCACACTGGAAACTTAATCAAGCTAGCTTGGATCTATGTGTACCTGTTGTTGTACTTCAACACATTTAGCACACCCTAAGCTCTAATACCATGTTAAATTATGAGCTTGATTTCTTATGCGAATTAATTCTTTTATTTTCTTCAACACTTTGATTCCATATTAATACACTTCAACAATACCAAATCATAACCGAATAGCAATAACTATGTAGATAGGTAAGCATGCACATCAACAACACATATACCCTGGGGAAACCCTGTACAGGGAGAAAAACCCCAGCAAACAATATTCCTTTATTGCATTAATAATGTAAGATCACTTACAAATATCCACCATGAATTTTATGCTCTTAAAGAGCTTTCCAAGATGACTCTGACCTGACAAAGCCCTAAGAGACCTTGCTGAAATATACCTCTGATATGTTGCCTCTATTGTTGATATGCAACATTGATATGATGTTGATATATGCCTCTGATATGCAGCCTCTATTTCTGATATATAGCACTGATATGCTGCTATGGTATGTTGCCTCTTTATCATTGATATACTCCTTTATTGCTTCTTCCTTAACCTGCATATCAAAACTATGTTGAAGAGAGGGGTCGACCTCTGCTTATATAGGTTGAAGAGGAGAGGCTCAAAATAGTAACTTGTTTACATGATTTAATCATAACTCAGCTTCATACTTTAGTTCGAACTAGACTTGAGACTGGTATACTCTAGTTCAAAAATAGAACTAGACTTGAGACTTCAGTTACAACTCAACATTACACTTTAGTTCGGAAATAGAACTAGACGTAAGACTTCAGTTACAACTCGCCATTACACTTTAGTTCTAAAATAGAACTAGACTTAAGACTTCAATTACAACTCAGCATTACACTTTAGTTCTAAAATAGAACTAGACTTAAGACTTCAGTTAAAACTCAACATTACACTTTAGTTCTAAAATAGAACTAGACTTAAGACTTTAGTTACAACTCGACTCTTTACAAGGAAATTCGAATTTCTATTCATGGTGGATAATATTACACATGCCAACGCACTAGATCAATACATTTATATCATTTGCAATATTAGGAATATCGTTTGTTTCTAGCTCATAGGAATTTTATATTCAACCTAACTTTTGCTAGGTGCCTTGACTTTTTCTCATGTCTCACAAGGCTTGACTAGGCTCACAGAGGTTGCACATTCCCCCTGAATTTTGCACTAGTCTGTCTATGCTCATAGAGGTTGTACGTTCCCCTTGACTTTTTCACTAAACTGTCTATGCTCATAGAGGTTGTACGTTCCCCTGACTTTTGCATTAAACTGTCTATGCTCACAGAGGTTGTACATTCCCTATGAATTTTGCATTAGACTCACATATCATCTCGTTCATCCTGACTTTTGGTTTGACTCTCAAAGGTTGTACATTCCCCCTAGATTTTTTCACTACCTCACAAGACTGGTTGAATCTCCAAATCTCCCTGGCTAGCCTCAGGGTGGCCCATATGGCCTCTCATTGGAGAATGATTGTTGATGCTGCCAAATTTAACACTAGAGTCCAGAGATTTACCACATCTCATCTGCAGGATAAACCAGTAATAAAGTATATATCTTCGACTTTGATGGTCAAGGATTGACTATCCAGCACGAAGGCATCAGCCTCTAGATTCCAATATCCAATCGGCAACTGCAGTAATGTCTTGTGTGCCTACATGTTGGGACACTCGTAAAATTTTCTTAAACTACAACATTGAAGAGCTTATAGAATCTATGGATGATCCCAAATCTCTTGGTCATCATCCTCATGCTCTCTCTCCTGCCATTTTGCAAATCCTGCAAGGAAAAAGCATAAAATTTTATTAGTTTTTTCTTGTTAATGAACATGTACATGGGTGCCTTTGGCGATAGGTGTGTACACATGTGCCTATCGTTAAATACCCCCATGTATATGGCAGGATAATGTGGCCCACACTAAGCGCAGGTGCATATATGCTTGCCCTCTTCCAAAATAAAAAAATTTAAATGAAATTGCAGGAAATTCTAAAAAAAACTTGGATGAAAATGAAGGGTTAGAGCTTGTCTACATGGTCTTAACGACGTTAAATTTGAATGATCATAGCTCCTGATATGTTTGTTGGAAGTTTGGAAGTTTTTCTAGATTTTTTGCAAAATTTGGTAAAAAAACTCAAATGAAATAACTTTTTGGGTAATTTTTTATATTATATAGAATTTCTAACCCACTTTTATATAGTTTTTTCTATTTTTGGTTATTTAATCGCCTAGTATACCATATCCTTTGGATATAATGACCATTTGAGTTGATATTTTGTAGGCAAGATGATTGGAATGGTATCTTTTCACCTGCTAAGTCAATGTTTCTGACTCATTGAGGTAATGTTTTCACCATTGGCATATAGGATAGGATCATTTTCCACCTTTCATTTTGCTTTATCAGTGACCAATTATACATATTCCTGAGGGTCAACCCCACTTATTGGCGAGACAAACCTTTCCACTCAATTTAAGCGTCATTCAGTTTGTGGTAGAGCCTATCTTCATGGGAATCCTAGTTTAGCACCTTCTTTGCATTTTGGCACCCATGATAATTTCTCTTAGGCTCAAGAGTCTTGTTAGTCCCACCATGACATTGCGTCGAAAACCTCATGTTCTTCTCAATATTTTTCTCGATTTTTACCTGCAAACTCCAATATTTATGTGTTAAGTTGTACTATTGCATTGCATTTTGTTGCTTGTGATTTGAGCCTAATGTAGGCTTCATCTTGTTGTTGCTTAGCCACATCCTTACACATTCTCATTAGTTTCTAGCCTTGAATATTATTTCCATTGAAATTTGACACTTGTAACCTAGGAAAAAACATTCCCTCGAGTGTCCATATCTTGCACATGATTTTCTTACATTAAGCATAAGTATGTTCCTTGCGCTTGGAACTAGTTTGCTCACCCGCGACACTCGTTTCCTCTATGTATACTAACATTTTTTAACAGGCTTTCATAATATGAAAAAAAAAATCAAATAATAAAAAGAGTGTGGGAATGAGTCTTCTATATCTATATTAGCAGCATTCAAGTCGCCTCTGAACAAGGAACAAATTTTTGAGTCAAGTCTCAACAATTTGGGTTTAGTATGGCTTTAGGAAACGGATCCAGTTACATAGAGTTTTTACTCCTCCGACTAGTTATTCTTCCCATCACTATGGAGAGTCTATTATTGTCTCCTGCATCATAAACTTACGTCAATGATCATTTTCATTCCATGTTGCATAAGCAACATAATGTGTCATATTCTTATTCAAAGAAAGCTTTAGCCTGTGTCAGCCATTCCACAGAATTCTTGGTTATGCAAGTTGGTCTTCCCATGTGTCAAGTACATATCAGAATCATAAGTATCTTTGTCTTATACTTGTATTGGTATGGTGAGTCCTCATTGACTTCCTACTAGCGGGTTAAGCTCTCATCGAATACAAAAAAATTCTATGAGAGTTTGACCTAGAGTTGCACCATGGCCCTATTTACATCATTGATAGGTGACCTTGTGCTCAACAAATGACATTCCATCATTGGTCACTGACTGAGTGGTTTCCATTGTGTTCGACAGAAAGAACATTATTCACACATTGGGATTTGTGTAGTACCGTAGATTCCATTTGTCCCCATTGGTGGTTTCTTGACCTTTGTTGATAATCTTCATTATTTCTTGTTATTCAAAGGGTCCTCTTCATGCGCTATTTACATATGGTTTATGCGGAGGGCGTACTTCGTGGTGGTCCTTACAATATTTTGTCCAAGTTATTCCAAATATTTTTCCTGCTCTTACTCCTCGTGTTGGATGATGGGGGATACCTTATTTACCTCCTTCCAACGAATCTCTTCCTATCAACTTCATCACATATTTCTCTAGGACAGGGATCTAGAGTCATTTTTTAGTACCTTGGGGCTTGTAGTGATCAGTGGCAGGTTCCCTCGCTTTTGACAGTGGGAATACATTGATGTCTCCTGATTGGTAGATTCTACTAGGTGTTTGACATCAGAACCTCTATTCACACTTGTTAGATTGTACTAAGTACCTTGACTCCCATTATCATTATCAGTGAGTTGTTTCACATTTGTTAATGATATACATCAATGATCAGAAATCAAACGATATCTCACTGTATTCGACTCCAAAACATATATTTGCATAGTGCATAATCGTACCACTATAGTTGGGTTGAAGACCTCAGGAATGTAGTAGCATCACCTCTTTCATGCTACTATCCAAGTTGTGATTATATAGTACCACTCCACATATTGGTACCCATGAAGGATCATTTTTCCATCTCTTTCCCTAGATATCCTTCATTGATTATGAGACATATATCCAATGTGTATTTGTACATGCCTATTATCTATGTTTCACATGGATCCACCATGTATCTCTTTTGTGGTCATGATCAATGATATATATACATATTACATGGATTTGCAATGTTCTTCATTGACAACCATGCTTATCATCGCACCTGAGCATGGGTATGCCCACCTGAGGAATTGAGTTTTTCTAACTTGTTTATGTGTTGTTTGTTGTCCTTAGATTGGATTTCAGTGACCTTCACCCCTGGCTAACTCCTCTTGAAGACTTATAATGTATTTCAAAAATACAAAAATACACCCGCGTACATGCTAATAAATGTTCAAAAATACATAATTATGCTAAAATTAATTATGAGTTACGGGATTGGTTAGTTTCCTAACTCCTTTTTTCCGTACTCAATTGTCTCCAACCAACTAGATACCACATAAAAGGAGCATTTTCCTCATGGAGAAAGGTAATAATACTTTGCACATTCAAGAAAACACTCATTCAAAAAAATTGGTTGAGTCTATAAGATCATGTTATCCCTATTATTGCTAATTTCTTGACCTGGAAGCCCTTGTTTCCAATTTCCCTCTGATCACCAACCTTATCTTGCGAATATATTCTCTTTATACTCTCTTTGGGCCTGCGATGACTTTAGTGTTAGGAACATCCTTATAGAAGGAGTTGGGGTGGAGGAGTCTAAGATCTCTTACGATAAGGTAGTGTCGCATCGAGCAGGTATAAGTTGTAACCACCTTGCTACTATTTATAAATAATACTGAAAAATTGTTCCTTCGAAGTATCGTGTGTTATTGTTCATATTTAAAATGCTTTTGCATACATTTCAGTAAAATACTAATTGCTTCAATATTTTCCGTTGTTTTTCATAGAACTAATGGAGAATTATTACTATAACTACCACTCCATATAGATATACTTGTTCAAGGTTTTTGCAGGTTGCAGATAGACCATTGGGAAGGAGTGAAAGGAATCCATCAATCGGGAATAACACTGACCGTTGGGATCCTGGTGAGTGGATTTTCCTCTTTTTCAATAAGTTAGTTATTTCTATGAAATTTGGTTATTATATCTTAGTTTGGTATTGTTCACACGCAGTGGGAAGACCCGGGGTTCAACATTAATTCACCAACAAAGCCCTAAAGATATTGTCCCTTTTGGCATCACCCGCAAGCAGGTGAAGTCTCACCTGAAGTACCTGTGGAGACTGCAGGAACCAGGTTTTTGCGGTCATGAAGCGAAGTGAGGTATTCATCATAACCATTCCTCTTAACATCCATTCATTATACCATTCATTATGTGCACAGAACCATAAAATCATATAATATATTTAGATTAACCAACATAAATTAATTGTGTGCAATAAAAAGAACAGTAAACAAACACATCACAAAATAACATAGAGACACCATATTTTAACGTGGTTCACCCAATATTGGTTACATCCACAACTACAGCCTTATTATATTATTATTCAGCATCATCTCTTACAAAGGGTGTGCACTGTTTTCATACATGATATATGAGTTCCACCCCAAAATCCCCTTATCGTTCACACATACAGTGCATACTTATCTCATTCTCACTCTCCAACTTTATCTCTATCTCAAAGCTATCGCTCTAAGCTCTATCTCTCTTCTTACTTGTCACCCTTCGCTACCTTCTACCCAAAAAAATTTTACATATTTATACATTTACATTAGGGCTTATCCCATTACAAAATGGACTAAAATCCCTAACTTGTGACTGTTTTCCGCCTTTCACGCACGTTGACCTCTAAAAATGCAATAAATTCCTTCCCTTATTTTGGGCACATTGTTCCTTAGCATAATTTTCACGCGGTTTTTTCTTGCACGACTCCCAAAATCGGTCCCAAAATGTCATGATCCAACATGCCCCCAACACTCATCTATGGCTCATCCTGAGCCACTCAATCCTGCTTCTTCACTCCCTTTAGTTTTTCCATGAGCGTTACAAAAGTCTCTTTCGTTATCACAATCTTCTCTTTTTCTTTTGTTTTCTATTCCAATGCCTCTTATGTAGTCTGCGCAGTGAATGCTAACTTAAGATGTTCTTCCTAAGCGACAATCATGCTGAATAAGCGTGGAACTCCTTTTTAACTTTCTTCTTCAATCCGGGTAGATTACTTTCTTGTTTCTCAAGTATCATAAATATTTCAATACCCAAGTTCTTGTTGTGCAACGATTTGTGTGCCCTTGTTCTTTGTGTTCCTATTTTTCTTCTTGATCCTTCAATGGTTCTTGTGTTTCCTTCTACACTATCTCACTGACCTCTTGTTCTTTGTAGTCCTTATTTGGTTCTTGTGTCTCCTTCTACCCTTATTTATCAAAGAAATTCCAAATATTTTCCAAGAAGAAGCACCCAAGAGAAGTCTCTATCCTTTATTCCTCCAATAAACAAGTGTTGCATCCATAATGACCAAAAAATAAGAGAGAGTGTTGCATGTTATCCCCAATTTCCAGGGATAACTAGGAGATCATGTCTCGAGGCCCACAGGTCCTAGACATGGAGTAACGAGAGCAGGATTGACCTGAGCATGGCCCTGAAGGGACCATTTTTCTTCTTCTTCATCAGACTTGTCCTGTTAGTAGCAGCAGCATCCATCACCTTCAGCTTGAACCTGTATCGGAGAAGACTCTTGCTCCATGAGGTAATTGGTCCAGGTATCATGGTATGTGTTAAATTTGATCATTATAACCTTCAGATATATGCATCAAATTCCTTTCATTTCTGACGACTGCTTGGATCTTACATTAACCCACTTGACCATGGTTGGGGGGATTGACAGGGTACCCTAGCAAGCTTGTACCCATAGGTTTTGGTTAGCCACCAGGGGGGATTTTGAAGGGCCATCGTCCACTCCCATCATATCATCACTCTTACATCTTATCTCCCACTCATCTATCCCATTCCCCTAGTCCGGACATTAGGATGACCTGTTTGTGGGGTTACACCTTATCTCGTGGGAAGAAAGAGCATGAGGCCTTGATTAAGCAACACCGGAGTGAGCCTCTTTCCCCTAGGGTTTTGATTCTAGGGCCCTGCCTTTGCAGCACTTTAGAACCCTTCCCTCTAGTATTTAAGTCTTCATCCTTTCAAAACCTTGTGCCCTTATCTTGTTTGACTCCATATACCCTAAGGCACTGATCTTTAGCCTCCAACTTTGAAGTCCTAGTGTCCAAAACAACTCTCAAAAACTTTGAATTTTGAAACCCTAACTAACAAACTAACCTAATTAAGGCTGACATCACAGTTGGTTATCTCATCTTGACGTAGCAAATGTTGAATATAGGCAATTAAATGATTATTTAAAGAATTTATTGAGTAAAGTGTTGGTTGGATACATTGTTGGCTTGATCATCTTGATAGTTATTAATGAATTGATGCTTTTGCCATAGCTAATTGATGAAATGTTGACTTCATTGGTATCTATTGTTTTACATTGCTTATTAATTGATATCAGATAGTCATTGAAGTAATAACCCATTGAGTTATAGCCTGCATATATATTGTATTGTTATTATATTGTTCCGGGCAGGTGTTTTCATTTGGGCATACACTTCCTTATTGGTTGGTTGGTCAGATTGCCTGACCTTGGTGGTAACCTGTGAGGGGGAAACTCTAGTCTTGAATTTATACCTTTGCCTCTTCAAAACCCCAGGTTACCGAGGATGTCTCCCCTGGGTTAACCTCCCTAAATAGAAATAACCTCCCCATTGAGGTGACATTGGGTGGGGAAGGTTCATGTTACGCAAGTTTGCCCTCTATTCTCTAGCCTTTTGACCTAGCTACAAACTGTGTGATAACATTGCCAAAGAGGGCAGGAATTTCAGTCCAACAGATAAATATCCAAGTGATGAGTTATGATTTGTGGCAAATGACTTGTCTCATATTTATATGAGGAAACCTAATCCCTAGTTAGTCCACTTTACAATTAAATCCACAAATTTAGGCTAAGACCTAAGTTACAATGCTTAATTAGGAAATTGATTTGTCTTCTTTCTCATATAGGATACAAAATAACCAAAAACAACCAAATGATGGGGCGTTAACCTATAGAACCTCTCTCCAAGGTGGAAAGTGCGATGAAAAAACTCTAAAGGCTAGGAATTCAAGCTAGAAGAGTGCCGCATCATCCCCATACCAAGCTAATAAGTGGGGCTTCAAACCCACAACACCATCAAATGTGTTAAATGGTAAAATGTCTCGTCAAAGTTTGACGCCATGCTCCAAGAAGAAATTTGAGCATAGGAGGGTGACATCACCCCTTCTTCATGTCTTTGGGCCATGTCCAAGTGCTAAATACTTCATATCAAGTGAAAAATTCATCTTTCAAAGCCTTTAATGAGTGGGGTGTTTCACCCATCCAATGGGATTCCAAGCCCCTATGAAGGTCCAAGTGGCTTAGTTCCTCCATCAATAGCTTTCATCGGGAAAGGTCCTGCAAATACAAACAAGTACTCCCTCCAAGGGTCTACAAGTCACATGTATCATGCCAAGTAAGCCACATTTAATAAAATAACCACCCAAACATGTGCATTAAATCCCCCATTTTCAAACTAAACAAATGCTCAAAGACCTTATAAAATTTACCAAATTTAAGCATGGGAGGCTTGTCATGGTGCCCTATTGGGTAGGCCAATCCCCAATTCAAGGAATGTTTTCCAAGACTATCATCTCTAAGCCATGTAGTGAATATGAGGTGGATGAGGGTAGAAATTTTGGGCATGGGGTTCCTAACATATCAAGGGCTAATATTGTATCATCTATGGGTGCCTTTATGGAGGATGTGTTGCATCCCTTCATTTGCAATCCAACATTTTTCCAAGCCCTTTATTTGCCTTTAATTTTTTTATGGTTTGAACATTGAGTTCTACATGCAAGGAAAGAAAAGTAACATCATAATGCCACTTGAAGTTAGAACACATTGAGTTCCATATGCACTGGAAATTAAAAGAAATTGCAATGCAGTCCCCCATCAAGCGGGACATTTATTTGTTTTTATTTTTTAGAATTCCCTTCATTCTTATGGAGAATGATTTCGTTTCTCTCAGGACCTTAGGGTGGTCATCTAGAGGAATTAGTTATAGATTTTGACTTTTTCCAACTACAACACCTCTAGGTCTTTATCCCCTTCTTCCCATGAAATGAGATAGAATCCCTTCTTGGAGTCAACGAACCCAAAAGTTAAGGAAATGGAGGGGAAGAAGTGTGTAAAGTAACAAGTATGAGTGGGAATGGTATGATGACCCTTCAAGGAGACCTCCCAGTAGAAACCCTTTCCCTGAGGGTGACCCACTTACTAAGAAACCATGTCAACCACCAAGGTGAAATAAGAAAAAAGGTATAATTTCCAACAAAACATATTCATAATCAAGAAAAGACTCTTTGCAATATGCTCAAATGTTTCAATTATTAAAGTGACACTTACCACGAGACTGGACTTGGTACCTCATAAAGAAAGACATGTTGTACTTTCTAGTCCATGTTGGTGTGGCGGATGTTGCTACATTATTGACGATGAATGGTGATGTGTTGTGGAGAGGAGGGTATTTGTCTGCTCAATGTGTGCTCAACTGGTCATCCGGCTCTCGGCACTCCATGTCTTCTACCTATGGGGCTCGAGACATCATCTCCTTAGTTAACCCTATGCTAGGGGAGTAACCTATGGCCCCTACATGGGGACATGTGCTCATCGTAGAGTACATGATAACCTTAACATATGCTGGTAATACATGTTCCTACACATACTCAAGAAAGATATTAGAGCATTGAGGGGTGTCTTTATCACCCTTTTATTCATATAAACAAAATTTCAAAAACTAAAAAACTGACAACCATTCCTTAAAAATAAAATTTTGCATTTTCCAAAAACTTATAACTAACATGTCAATCGTGATTCAAGCAAATGCATCACAATCAACTATGCATAAATGCAATAAAAATGATAGGTAAAGCAAAGAATGAAATCAAATGACCTGCCTCCTTACCTAGGGCCAAAGGCTAGTCGAAGTGAGTTCCCATCAAAGAAATAGAGATTTAGGAGAGACTCGTTAACTTGCAATGGAATCCTTCTCCCCTCAGTAGTGGCTAAGTAAAAATAATCAGCCCCAAATATTTCTTTGATTTGGTAAGGTCCTAGCCATATACTATCAAATTTTTGATTCATTCTTGGTTTCTCTCTTCTCCGGTCCCACATTAGGACCAAATCTCCTTGTTTAAAATCCCTTTGCCTTGCTTTGCGATCAAATGTTCCTTTAACTTTGTCTTGATTTCTTTCCATTTGATCGAAATCCATTCTTCTGGACTCATCCAATTCCATGAGTTGACCAATCCTCCCTTGTAACACTTATTTGTCAGTAGCAAAATGTTGATTTATCTCTAAAGCCGAAATCTATGGATTTACAGGTAACCTCACCTCCATCCCATTAACTAATTCAAAAGGCATTTTCCCAGTGGAAGTGTTGGTTGTTGTGTGATCCACCCAAAGGGCGTATTTAATTTTTCCATCCCAACTATTTTTGTTGTCTCCAACAATGTTTTTTACAATTTCCATGATGTTCTTGTTACTGGATTCCACAAACCTGTTTCCGTGGGGGTAATAGTTTGAGGAACGTGACAAAATGATCCCTTAATTGAAACAAAACTCATTCAATGCCAATGAACTAAAATCCTTGGAGTTATCAGTATTAATCTTGGTAGGAACCAACCTAGTAATTATTCTTTCTTCAAGGAAGTTGATTATTGCTTCTTTTATTGCCCTCTTTCTTGGGATGGCTTCCACCCATCGAGTGAAATAATTTGTAGTGGTTAAAAACCATTGGTAATCATTACTAGAATTGTCCTTAAATTCACCAATAAAATCCAACCCCATTGTTTAAAATGTACCTCAACCACCACCATCTTAAGAGGAAGGGCAAGTAGTTGTTTTTTTCCTTAAAAGAAATGACATGGATGAAGAGATTTAACATATCAGTGAGTGTTGAAAAAGATAGTAGGCCAACAATAACCTATCCTTAGGATTTTATGAGCCATGGTGTGGGTAGAAAAGTGACTCCCACAATATCCTAAATGAAACCACGAAATCAACTTATATGATTCCTCTTTATTCACACATCTAAGAATTACTCCATTGGGATTTCTCCATCCAATACCATCTTTCATTTAGCAATAATTCATGGATTTGAGCCTTATAGCTCTTCTCTTATGATCCACTAAGTGATCAAATCATGTAAGATTCTTCAAATAATAAATGATGTATGAATACCATTCATCTTCCTCAATTTCACTTAGGACAGCGTTAATTTGCTCCTTTTCTCCCATCTTAATAGCCTCTTCATTACTTTCGGCCAACATCTTGTCCAATCCTTGGCCTTTAACTATCTTGGTTGGTTTTATTTCTAGGTCATACTCTTGTATTTGTGACACCCATTTTCCCCTTGAACCAAGACAATCTTGTTGGGACAAAACATCCTTCATTGCTCGATAAGGAACAAGAGCTCTAATCTTGTTATACCTAATGTAATTCCTAAAGTGATTTAGAGATTTAACGAGGGAATACACATGTTTCTCAGTAATTGTAAAGTTAAGTTTTGAATCCCTCAATGCCTTGATCATGAAAACAATTGATTGTTTCCCTCCCTCATCATTTTTCTGTAAAAGGACTCCTACAACAGTATTTTTGGAAGCAAAGGAGAAAATGATGAAGTCTTTAGTGAAGTTTGGGATCACCAAAACAAGTGAAAATGTTATTGATTCTTTAATGTGTTCAAAGGCCTTCTTACTATTTCCATCCCATTCAAAAGGAGCATCCCTTTTTAGTAAATTGTTTAGTGGTTTAACGATTTCAACGAAATTTGGTATAAATATTCTTATGAAATTGATCTTGCCAGAGAAAGACTACAGGGCCTTATTTTATTTAGGGGGGGGATTTTCCCGATTGCTTCGATCCTGGAAGGATCCACTGAGATTTCATCTTTGGAGATGATATGACCCAACAATTTTCCTTTATCCACACCAAAAAATTATTTCTTGGGGTTGAGAGAAATACCATACTCCCTACATCTCTCAAAGATTATTCATAACTGATGAATATGTTGATTTCTTTTCTTGGAGATGATCATAAAATCATCATGATATATTTCTATAATATTTCTACTCAAATCCATGAAAGTGTATTCCATAGCACGTTGAAAAGTGGACCCATCATTGGTTAGTCCAAAAGGCATCTTCAAATACTTATAGGTTCTCCATGGAGTTGTGAAAGTAGTTTTAAGTTGATGATCTTTCTTTACCAACACTTGGTTGTGTCCTGAAAAACCATCAAGCATGTACATCATCTCTGCTCTAGTGACCCTTTGTGATAGATGGTCCATGTTTGGTAATGGGTAATTATCCTTAAGCGATGCCTGATTTAAGTTTCTAAAATCAACACACAATATGATGTCATGGTCTTTTTCTGAACAATTACAGGGTTGGACATCCAAGACGAATACCGGATATGTTCAATTATCCCTACTTCTACCATCTTCTACAATTCTTTATGGACCTGAGGCACGATATTTGGATTGATTTTCCTCAGTTTCTACCTGAATGGTTTTGCACCTTCTTTGAGGGGAATCACATGTTGTATGACATATTCCCGGTAATATTTCAAGTCTCCATATGACCAAGCGAATACATCTTTAAATTCTATGATGAGATCCCATAGCTCCTTCCTTTTTGTAGGGGTTGTCCCTTTTCCTAGTTTAACTATCCTAGTGGACGCATTAGTGCCAATATTAAACTCCATGACTTCATCATCTTGTTCATTCATCAAATTTACTTTGTACATGTCGTTTAGATCAAATGTTCATTCCAGAAGGACCATCCCTTTCAGCAGAGAATCATTGGGCAAGTCTATGATTTTAATATATGTTTCCTTAGGTAATCAGTTTATCTGAGTTTCTGAAATTTTTCCCTTGTTCTGGGGGAAACGTAGAATATGACTCTAATACTTCATCATCGAATACTTTCTATTGCTCTAAATTGTCAGGGATTGAGGACCCAAAATTGACCTCTACTTTGTAAGGTGAAATCTCTTCTCAAGGTTGTAAAGTGGAAGTGGATATGGTCAAGGCATCTTCCATGTAATTTTTTTCTCTAGGAGAGGATTCAATTGAAAAGACAAAAAAAATTATGGCATCCCAGACAACATTTTTTTATTGTTTCCACCTTGGGTTCTCGGCAACAAATTTTTTCTTGACTTGAGAAACAATCAAATTTGAATCTCCCCTTACATGTAGGAATTTGATATTCATATCAATGGTAAGATTTAGACCTAATATGAGAGCTTTGTATCCAGCAATTTTTTTGGTGCAATCAAACTCAATACTATATGGGAAAAAGGTAGCTTCTGAACTTGAATGTGACCCATCAAATTATAGGGTCCAACACCCATCCCTCTTTTCTTCATTTCAGAAAATGGATACTGACAAGACATGGGTGCTAACAATCCATTCGTCCACAATAAGGACCTGATGTGATAGGCTATTTTGGTCTCTGATTTCTTCCGTAACAACATCTTTAGGATGTAAGACAAATATATCACCATCTGGGGTTGGAATGGTGATGTAAGGAAAATCTACGTGAATACTTATTCCTAATTTGGTGACCCATTATTTTGACAACAACAATCTCCATGTGTCGGTTATGTCAATAACTGCAACATCCATACAGAAAGATATGTTTTGAAACTACTCCAGACTCACTTCCAAATCATTAATAATTCCAAGGACTAGGATAACCCTTGAGTCAATACTGCAAGTACTCTCATAAGGTCGCATGATCTTCAATTCAATTTTTTTCATAAATTTCAATGTCATAACATTCATCAAGGCCTCGGAGTTCAAAATACAAATGTGGAGACATAAATCATTTCTCACCAATATGATAAGAAAATGCAGGTGGTTTTGAACTTCCTTGTCATATTGCCTTGTCGGGATGATTATCAAGAGATCATTTTCCCTCCACAAATATTTAAGAACTCTACCATTTTCAATGGTCTCTCCTTGACTGAAATTAACATGAATTTATTTCTCCCATTTATGGAACTCGAAGGAAAGTTCCTGACATATTGTAACATTTCCCGTCTAGCTTTATTGGTTGCAGGGGTTCTTTCAAATATCATCCTTTCCTTCGTAATAGATAAAGTCTATTTGGTGGGATTCAACAATTCTTTTGGAGCTATATTTGGCATGTTTCCTCTTTTATGAAATTTATCATATGATCAATAGATTCAGTGGCATCCCTTCTTTCTTCTATATATAAATATGACTTCGTGATATGTTAAGTCTCAGGCAATGGCATAGTTTGAATGAAGTTAACAACTTCATCTATTTTTGTAGTTTCTTCAGGGAAATTTGTGTTTTGAGGATAAGAAGAGTTTAGGTGTTCTTCGATTTCACACACTCTTTCGTTCTCTTTGATCAAAGTAGAGGGGAAATTTTCTCCTAATAGAAAACCATATGGATTGTTCACGGTCAACATATAGCAATGGTATATGGTATCTTTAGGAGGTTTGAACTCTTAAGGGAAATTGTTCACAAGTGATTAAACCTATCATTAAATTCCTTCATGCCCTCATTTGTCCCAATTTTGAAATGATAAAGTTGGTCATAAAGGGAGATATAAACTTCATTTTCCACGAATATTTTTATGAAGATATCTTGAAAAGTTACCCAAGTGGAAATCATCTTGGTTGGGATATTTCCATACCACTCCTTGGACTTCCTTGTGAGAGATAAAGAGAAGAGTTTCATACACACATCCTCATACTAGTATCGTGAGGCATAGGAAGTGTAAATGTCCAAAAATGTGTCCAAATGATACCGAGCCAATATGAAGTCTTCACCTGAAAAAGTGGGAAGCCATTCTCTAAAACCACTTGGAATATTATGATGTGATCCATGAATATTTTCCATATCTAAGGGTTCATCTAACACATCCACCTAAGAGTTGTGAACCATCTTTGTAGCACAAGGGGTGGGTAGTGGTGGATGACATGGATATTTATTTGTTAAGGTACAAACCTATTGAGCACTCAACAAACCCTAAAAAATCCTTTGTCAAATCTTTTACTTTTTTGGCTACCACTTGATCTTTTGCACTTTCCGTTTTGATTTCATTTTTTTTTTAATGTTTTGTCTTTGCTTATTTTCATGATGCTCATCATATATTCAGGTATTCTTGAACTTATGAAACTTCATGACTAAAAAGAGCTTAAACACCTGAATAAAGAATCGGCAGCAAAACACTTCACTCGATGCGCCCAAATTCGGCATTGAAAGGAATTCAAATAAGAAAAGGAAACCACTTAGAAAACCATGGTCGTCGAACGTCGATCTCCTTCGGCATCGGAAAAAGGAAGTTTTTGTTTGCACCGAATATTGCATAAGGATATCACCAATAGTCGATTCCCCTTCAGCATCAGTAAAGTACGAGGGGGGGGCAGATGTTAGCGAAGAGCGGAAAGATATTGTCGATGTTCAATGCCCCAACGCACTTCATCGGTACTAGGCAAAACCTAGAAGGATCATCGCCAACATTTTGACCATGATAAAATTTATCCCCAATCATCGATCCCCAATGCGTTTTTGGCATCAGGACTTTTTCAAGGGAGATGATTTGAAATCACTTTGATAGGTTTTTTTCACCAATCACCAATCCTAGACACTTTTCGGCATCAGCTAGCTAAGGTTTATTTTAGAATGAATAACTTAAGGAAAGTCCCGACTCCAATTAATACAAGCGAACTAAGTCATCAGTATTCAATGCCACGTATATTTTCCAGGTAAGAGGGTCGTACGGTTTAGTGCTACCCCAAGCTATCCATGTTCCCCTAAGTCTAAGTCACACCTTTGAGCAAGTGTTTCTGCACAGTGATCCAAACGTAAGGGTGCTCGATGACCAGGTGTTCCTAAACATCCGACGGTTGTATCTACATATGGTAGCAAGAAGAACCACCATTTTTTCCTGCATAGAGGTTCTTAAATGGCTATCAACCACACAAACACATAGAAGTGTCTAATTAATGATGACAATGGCAGGTGTGTCAGGATTTTCCTCCCGGTAGAAGTTCAGAAGTATTACAAACTCAGGAACCCGGAGGAGTGGCTAAACACATACTTCATCGTGAATTTCTATGAACACCATGACACCAGCCGAGTGATGGCCTCATGGTGGAGGGAGGAAAATAATTTTACCAATCAAAGCACTGGATGGTATGGGACAACTAACTTAAGAGAGCCATACGTCTATTTGATGGCTCTCATCTGTCGATTATATGGAGAGAAATATTGCTCCGGGTTTTCAGAGGCATGGATGCCTTTGGAAAACACAATTGTGATCGTCAGGTGCAGCTTCAACTGGGAAAAAATAATCTCCAAGAAACTAAGCATTTGTGTGTAGCAGGCCCAGGCGTTGAAGGAAGGGGAAGCACCAACGTTTTGCATGGATTCATACTTTCTCGATGTCATGTGCACCAGAAACGTCTTCGTCGGCATGAATCTAAGCTGGCATGTTGTAGAACTCCTGGTCCGCGTCTACTTCAGCTTGCTATGGGAAAACAGGTATATGAAATCCTACTCCCTCATCTACGATGAATTCATCGCCCAAATTTATTTTATTCTTTTTAAGAAGGAATGCCCAAGGCTATCGACGACATCCAAAAAGATGATATCCAAGGTAGGTCATTGGTATTTGGATGAGCATGCCACCTACATCAGGGTGTTTAGGGCCACCGGAGCACCACATATCCTACGATATGATGTCCCAGATTGGCTTTTTGTAGGATAAATATGCTATCAAACCATCTTGCAAGGCTACAATGCCACCTTGGTCAAGGACAAGAAATGAGCATTCATACCCTATGGTTTCCATGTAGGGTTCTACTTGGTAAAGGATAACGCTCAAGCCAAACAAGAAGGACTGAGCCAACTCGAGTTCAGAATATCGATGGCCATACGCCCATGACAAATATAATGGTCAGCTCAAGTGGCCCTCAGATCCAGGGAAGAAATCATAGCAGTAGAGGCAACAGAGGTTCCCCTGGTGGCTCCGGCGAAAAATTTCCTATGACACCAAAGGCACAGGTGAGTGGATTACTCCTGATAGAACAAGCACAGAGAATAATTGATCAACTACAGGACAACTTGGACCTCGTAGAAATAACAAGGGTCCCTGCCGACAACCCAGTCAAAATTCGGGCAAGTCCAAGTGGTCCAGAGCCAATGCAAATTGAAGAAATCACACGGTCAGATAACCCTAAACTTTCAGCGCCACAGGCCGGATCACTAGGGGACGTTTCAGATCAGCTCGAGATATCAAGAACATCAGGGAGAGAATGTGCACCAAACCCCCTCCACGACTTAATAACAATTTATGATGATGAGGAGAGTTCGGAGGTGTCCTTGGTGACTACGGTGAAAATTACAAAAGAAAAGGAGTCTGAGAAGGCATCTTCCCCAGCTTCTGATGCCCAAATTTGAGGCCTTCCATAGAATGACCAGGAGGTCAAAAGTGTCTTAGACACTGAGCTACTCGATGTACTGAAGACCCAAGTGGATATCTCGAAGGATGATCCAGGATCGGGCGAACATAAAGAATAAGTTTCACAGCTGGAAATCAACATCTCAATAGATGATTATCAAGTAAGTACCGAGCCTACCCCTGATTCTTCAATTTCAGCAAGTACTTTACCTCCCAATGAGAAACAACCAGAGGCCAAACCTTTTTAGCACATGGAATATTTTCAAGAACCCAGTCTTGAGCATATATACATTGTCAAGAGCTTGGGAAATATGCTTTCCTAGGGAGATCAGCAAATCCCCGAGCCCATGGATTAGGTTGTTGATATACAAGCCATCTCCTATGATCGGAAGAGGAAATCCATCGTGAATAGAACCACCAAGAATAGGAGGCTTACTCTGGATCGCTCCATTATCATCACCAAAGAAGAAAAATTGATTGGCACGAAGCATGCCAAGACAACCAAGCTTATCAGCGCGGGGATGGCAATCACAGATGCCACCCTGGATAGAGAAAAAAGGGATGAAGAGGAGTTGGTCTCTGCACTGAAGGAGTTGGAACATCTACACCATTTGGATAAATATTATCAGGACTCCACATAAGCCATGGTGTTCTTGAGAAGCAAATTCCAATATGCCTACAGTAAATTCACAAATGAGTGGCACCTTTTCACTGTAGGAATAGCCAATTTCCAAGAAGACACACTCATGGCACTGGAAATGTGAAAAGATATGGAAATATGGTATGAGAAATTACACCAAGTAGTGGAAATGATCGATTACATCAGTGTTGTTCAGCAAGGCCGAGACGCCGAAGAACATGGCATTCGACTACTAAGGGATAGTAGCATCGAACATATAAATAAGTCATTCAAATACTGGGTGAAAATGGCCCAAGAACCTCATCAGGAAATCCAAGAGAAATGGGTCAAGTGCAAAAAGAGTTGGACCAAGATCAACAAGGTGATGAGAGACATCGCCTCCCAGAATTCGAAACACCCGATGAGTTTGTCGACTTGCATGACATAGTCAAATTTCATGTTGAACAAGACTCATCATGGGTTGTGGAGATAGAAAAGGTGGCGAACATGGTGCCAGGTCAAGTGTAGCAGTTCATGGAACACCCAATCAAGGCTCAGACCGTGTTGCAATAGTCAAGTGCTAGAATAGTCAGGTATCGTGCACGGGCAATAGAGATAAGGGAGATCCTTTTAGACCCAATGGAACAACACAGATTCATGTATGCCAACACATGCAAGGCCCTCTTCGTCAAATGGTCAAAGTACAAGAAGATTCATCCACTCAATTGAAACATTTGATGACTCTTAGAAGACTGAGCGATGAAAGCGCCATGTGGCGATGTTTTTTTTTACTTAGCTTGCACTTTTGATAGTTATTTTTAGTTAATAATATGTTATAAATAAAGGGATCGACCTATAGGAAATAGTCGATGGTTGTTGCAAAGACCCTAATTTTTGGATTTGTAAAGAACTATTTCGGAGGTACCTTAATTGAGAAGTCGTGTTTAGGACGAGAGACAATTTTTCGTTTTTCATCAAAAACGTGTGTTATTGGATCTAAAGAAGAATTAGTTATGATTTTTATCTCATGAATGGATGTTGTAACAAGTAAGAGCATCTGAATCCGTTGATAAGTTATCTAATTCAATATTTTTATAGTTCTTGTCTCTGATGATGAAGAGTAAATCATTGTGTTAATATGTGATTGATGATCAGAGTTAAGGAAACTATTTTTCTTGCCATCGTTTATTGCATGTATGGTTTCTCCTAATAATCATATCTCAGTCAATAATTGGAACACCAACAGGTTAATGTATTAGTACTAAGATTGTTGTAGGTGTAATAATCATTGTCTGCATGCTTGAGTATGCGAGTTATCCCGAGCTTAGCCTTCTTTAGTAGTTAAGTCATTTCCCCTTTGTTACCCAACTGGTTTATATCAGCATTTATCTTGTATCGGTCCAACCTATAAGAGAAAATACAAAAAGAGAACGTTCTAACTGAAGGAGGATTTTTCATAGGAAGAAATCATGTCAATCACTACATAAATCCCATTGATTAATTCATCGGATCTCAAGATCTAGAGAACCAGTCCACCATTAAACATTGCAGAGTCTAATTGGGCCTCGGTGGCGGGTTTGGTTCCTACTGTTGAGTTAAAGGGATTTAGGACCCCTCAACATAAACGGTGCTAGAAGGAGGGCCTGTAGAATGAATGTCTAACAATATTTTGTACAGAATTTTTCACACGTCCTGTAGATTCAAAACAGCCCACATGAATGGCTATTCATTCCCAAGACATCCCACATGCATGGTTAGTCATTCCCAAGACAACCCACACACATTGAGTACTCTTGAAACAAGTAACTCACCCTAGCAAGATTTAGAACATATGTTCCCTGATATACCTTATGATCTTCCTCACGAGGAGTTGAATCAGTTCAGAAGACTCACAAGATCTTACGCCTGACAAATCAGAGCGTTGCCCTTAGCTTTGTTACTTCCTCATAGGAAATAAGTAAGCAGACCAGTGGTCAATACCCCCGACCAGGTTTTTGTCCACACAGTATAAGACCTATTAGATTTCTCCCTCACCAAAATCAAACATCTGCTTAATCTAATCCCCGAAACACCAACCGGCAACTGCTTTGAGCTCGACGATTTTTCTGACGTGGAAGGATTTAACTCAGAACGCTCAGTTCCAGGATTAGACGACATGGAAGATAAAAATGATCATAATGAAGAAAGGGAAAACCCACCTCAGAATAATCAACCTTGGTTGGCTAGAAATTCTCTGGACATCCCTATATGAGTACATAACCTTCCCCGACATCCAGAAAAGTTACTCCTTAAATTTGACCCTGAAACCTCGGAATTGCCTAAACACCATATCAAAAAATTCATACTAGCTATCAGACTAATGAATGTCCAACATGAAGACGTAGTATGCAGGATTTTCCCCTATACTTTTGAAAATTCGGCCTCCATGTGGTATTTTAAATTACATGTAGGATCCATAACCAGTTGGATGAAGTTTCAAAAGGATTTTCTAGATAAATTTGCAGAAGAAACCATTACAGGAGCTTTGATGGCCGAGTTGTTTGTCGCCACCATGAGTTCAAAGGAGAAGGTTAAAGAATTTAATCAAAGGTTCACCACTATCCTAAACAAGTTTCAACCTGAAGCTAAACCCACTCAAGAATTGCAATTCAAAGTACATTATAATGCTCTCCCAGCTTCTATTTCCATGTTTGTGAAGAGGGCTACCAAAGAAACCTTAGCTGAGAATTTTGAAGAATCCAAAACAATAGAATTTCAAATGAAGGGATGTAAAGAAGGCCAGGTCTCACTAGTTAAGAAGAAAGTTCAACCTCCTCCTAGGAGAGCACTCATGTTGACTAGACCTCCAAGAAAACAAATAGAACAAGGTCCTGAAAATGGAAGTCGAGAAATAGAATACCTACAACACATGGTTAAGAAATTATCAAACGAAATCATAGACATGAAAAGAAGTGCAGGGGAAGGAAACCAAGGCTAGAGGCCCTATAAACCATTTTGCAAAATAAACCCATCGTTCAAAGAAATTGAACCCTCCCAACCAACTTAAACATCAATCTAGGAAATGTAGCATCTGACTCTTTCTGTACCTATCACCAAGAAAAACAATTTGAAAGAGACTATTCACAATGGGTGCATGCCATGAATTTGATGTCCAACTGGTTTCTAGATGAGGTTTCCCTAACCGAACAATCAAGAAGCTCAGTTATGAATATTGTTGATCAGGAAGAAGTTGATCCACCAGAAGAAATAGCCATGTTGATATGGGACCTTGACCTACCAATGCCTTCCGATGACCTATTTGAGGTTCAATATCCACCCGCAAAAGTCTTAGATGTGCAAACACAAAGTAGGTGTCAACATGTCTCAAACGACCTTACTACAACCCAAGATTTGGGAGGAAAACCATCTCCCGATCACCTGAAAGCACCTTTTGTCCCTCGAAGAAGCCCTATAAACATCCATACATGAGAATTACCCAAGCTAGACTACAACATAGTAGAAGATTTGAAGAAGTTGAAGGCAAATATATATGTCATGGACATGTGTAGAATCCATCAGCAAAAGGACTTTTTGTTACAAGCATTGAAATCAGTAGAAAATATTACAACAGGCATTGACCAAGGAGAAAATCCAACTCCCACATATCTAAGAAATAAACCAATTGTGAACGCCTTCTCTAAAGATAAGAAGGGAAAACATTTTGTCTTTCCCTTCCTTTTGACATTTGAAGTCTTCAAAAGAAACCTCCATAACTGTTTGGTTGACTCGGGATCATCCTCTAATGTTATGCCACTGTTTATATGCAAGAAATTAAACGTAGTCCCTCTCAAAAGTGATAAACATGTGATACAACTAGACAGAACCCAGGTGAAGGTAATGGGGGAACTCAAAGATGTAATCATTAGGATAGCTACTAACCCGAAAGATTTTCAAGTAATTGATATCATTGTAGTAGATGTCCCAGAAGATTATGGATTGCTACTTATTCGAGATTGGTCCAAGAAGTTAAACAGATAATTTAGAACAAACTGGGCTCACCTCTGGATGTCACTAAAAGGACACACGAATATGATCATAATCGATAGGGAAAGATATCTAAAACATAATATCACCAACCTAGAAACCCCTAACAAACCCTCATTGGAAGATTTCCCTATGCTAGGCAATTATTCCTATGAATCCAAGTTTGGGAATTTCTCCCCCCTCTCATTTGATGTCCCTCTTACTCAAAACTCCAAAATACGTTTTCAATAAAATTTGCCAACAAAAGTAGAGGAAACCCTCTTTTGTTAGGAATAGGCGTTAGAAACTGTAGAACAGATAGGAGAAAAGGGGGAAACTGATAAGAAAGGAGAATCTGATAGGTTTTTCCCAAAAGTTTGGACCTTATACTTCGATGGATCTAAATCGTAAGAAGGTTCAAGGGCAGGGTGCATCCTCATTGTTCCAAAAGGTAAACGAAATTTCATGTCCTGTAGACTAGAATTTGAATGCAAAAACAACACCGTCGAGTATGAAGCTCTAATACAAGGGATAAAGAAGGCCATGGAATTAAACATTAAATAATTGAACGTTTTTGAAGATTCTGAAATCAAACATTCTGAAATCATCGTTAGACAAGTAAGGAACACTATACATTGCAACTCTCCCCACTTGATAAATTACCAACAGGAAGTGCACAAACTAATAGAACGTTTTGAAGCCTTCAACATTACAGCGATCCCCGGAACAAAGAACACTCTTGGTGATTCTATGGCCACTGCTACCTCAAGGTTATCCCCTCTAGAAGACTATGAAGCCTCCCAATTCATTGTGGAACTACTCTACAAACCATTGGTGCCCAACAATATTTCTAATTGGAAGGTCTTTGAAGGGAATGAACAGGTCATAAACTTTTTGACCAATCGAGATAATTTTAAATACTTGGCTATTGACGATGAAATATTCCAGGAGAAATTAGCAGAAACCGATCCTCATACAGATCAATCGACGAACAAACCAAGGTCTCACATGATACCAAAATGGGTAGCTAATTTAGAAAACCTTTTTGACATAAGAGAAAGATTCAAAGGGTCAACTAACACAAAGATGGGGAGTTCATGCCCCATGCACGAAACTATAAATCTAGGAACCATAGAAAACCCCAAGAATATAAATATCGGAAAGACAATATATAAAGAGGAAAGGAAGGACTATCTCAAACTTTTCAGGCAATATCAAGATGTCTTTGCATGTTCCTACCGAGATCTGAAAACTTATGACACTCGTATCATTCAACACACAATCTCGTTAAATCTAGGAGTGAAACCTTTCCAACATAAGCTCCAGAATAACCACCCATCCCTGGAGCCTCTCGTGTGTCAGGAGTTAAAGAAACTACTAGATTCCAAGATTATCTTCCAGGTTACACACTCTGCATGGGTGGAAAATTTGGTTCCTATGAGAAAAAATTATGCGGAGATATGCCTATGTGTAGATTTCAGAAACCTCAAAAAAGAGCTTCAGAAAAGAAAAATTACCCAGTTCCGCCAATGGAGAAACACTTACAAATCATGTCTGGCTCTGAGATTTTCTCCCTGTTGGACGGTTTTTCAGGCTACAACCAAGTTCTAGTTTCAGAGGAAGACCGTTTGAAGACTACCTTCAAAACCATGTGGGGAACCTTTGCTTATAAGTGCATGCCCTTTAGGCAGATCAATGCAGGGGAAACCTTCTAGAGGGCCATGGACGTAGCATTTTGAGGACTAATGAACAAGTGTGTAGTAGTCTATTTGGATGGTATGACCGTGTATTCAAAGAATAGAGGATATCACATCCAACACTTAACCTAGATTTTCGAAAGGTGTAGGAAATACGGTATCTCCTTAAACCCTAAGAAAACTATCTTTGGTTTTGAGGAAGGTAAATTGCTAGGTCATATTATATCTCAAGCATGGATTCGCATAGACCCAGAAAGGATTAGGGCTATAACTCATCTCCCATTACCTCATAACAAAAATTCTATGCTATATTTCTTTGGGAAAATCAATTTTGTAAGAAAATCCTCCCTCGATTTCGCTGAAACTATCAAACCCTTACAAAAAATGATCCACAAAGATGATGAATTTAAGTGGGACGATGAACGGAAAAGGGCTTTCAGCAATATGAAGACTGTGATATCTCAAGCCCCAGTGTTGTGAAGTCTCAATTTTAGAAAATATTTATTCCTCTACACTTTTTCTTCGGACCAATAGTTAGCCATAGTATTGACTTAGAAGGATGATGACAACAACGAGGCCCGGGTCTCCTTTATGAGCACTAATATCCAAGGGGGCGAACTAAATTACCTTGATATAGAAAAACAAGATTATGCGGTGTACAAGGCAATGAAACACTTCATATCTTACATCCTTAAGAACCATACCAAATTCATTGCGCCTCACCCTGTGGTCCAATCCCTATTTACTCAACAGGAGATGGGGGAAATAAGAGGAAACTAGATGGAAGTGGTCCAAGAATTTGATCTAGATATAAAACATGCTAAACTGGTTAAAGGACAAGGGTTATGCAAACTGGAAATTGAAGCCTGGGACCAAGTAAATGAAGACCCAGGATGGGAGAATGAATTAGAATTATGGTGTGGTGAAGCATCATATGTCTCCCCAGGTCAAGAGTCTTGGTATGAGAAACTGACTTATATCCTGCATCATGGAACTTACCGAGAAAACCTAAATCCTAGGGAAAGGAGAGCCCTCATGTTAAAATCAGCACAATATCACCTCATAAATTCGATGCTCTTTCATGTTAATTATGATGGGGTACTTTTAAGATGTCTCAAATGTGAAGATGCAGAAAAAGTTCTGAAGGAACTCCATGATTGTCTTGCAAGTGGACATTTCGTAGGAAACACCACTGCTCATAAAATACTGAGAGTTGGCTATTATTGGCCTACTCTGTTCAAGGATGCTCACACATACGCTAGAAACTGTAAAACTTGCCAAATAAGCGCAGGGAGGGAAAAGAGATCAGTTGTCCCACTCCAACCTATGGTCGTTACCAAGTCATTCGAGCAATGGGGGTTAGATATCATAGGAGAAATTACACCGAGTTCTTCAAAATAGCATAGATACATACTAACTGCCAAAAAACATTTCATGAAATGGGCAAATTCCATCCCTTTGACTCATGTAAATGAAAAGGTGGTGATCCAATTCATAGAACAACAGTTGATCACAAGGTTTGGTGTTCCTTCCGTCCTTGTTTTTTATAATGTAGCTTACTTTTCTTCCACCTTATTAACAGAGTTTTCTCTAGACAAAAAAATCATAATCGGATACTCTGCAAACTATTATTATCCAAATAGGAATGAAGTGGCAGAATCAACCAATATGAACCTAGTGAGGATATTAAAGAAAACAGTTGCACAAAACCAGAGAAATTGGCACATCTCACTCCATAACATCTTATGGGCCGATAGAGTAACACCCAAGGAAGCCATGGGAAATTCCCCATACTTTTTGGTATATGGACAGGAAGCCATTCTCCCAAACGGGCTATATCTTCCATATCTTTAGCTTGCTCTGGATTTTAGAGGACAATCCTCACCAGTTATACAAAAAATAATTGATACCCTCCTCATGTTGGAATAATAAAGGGAGAAAGAAAAATAAAAATGCATATCTCATCAGCAGATAATTAAAAGGTGGTTTGATAAACATAAGGCCAAAGAGAATAATTTTGAAGTAGGAGACTTATTCCTAAAATGGGACAGAGCAAATGAGTCAAACAGAAAACATTCTAAGTTTCAGAATCTATGGCTCAGACCTTTTCAGGTAGCCGAGAAAATTAGGGTAGGCACATATCAGTTATAGAATCTGAGGAGGGAACCTAACACCCTCCCTGTGAATGGTCAAGCCCTAAAACAATATTTCCATTATATATATATATATATATATATATATATATATATAGAGAGAGAGAGAGAGAGAGAGAGAGAGAGAGAATTTTTGTGTCTGTATCTTCACGATGTTTTGTTTTAGGTAGGTCGATTGCATAATACATTTTTGTTTTTTTTCTTGTTGTAGTACTTCTCCACTTTTGAATATTGTGTTTAGCAAGACAGTGGTTGACCTCAATTCATGCGATATGAAGAACTTTTTTCCTGACTCATCGCTCACATACAACCCAAGAAGCCATGGGAGACCTACGGTTGTTTTAAAGGAGTTCTCTATCTAACCTACGTAGATGAAAAACCTTGTAAAAGTGATGAAGTGTCTGCCTAGTGGTCTGGTAAAACCTTAAGGAAAAGATGGTAAGTTGGAAAGGACTACATGCACCTCAAGACAGAGCTAGCAAAAAACAATTCGCCTTGACCGTCTCATTTTTCAAATAACAAACGTCCTTCTCTCCCACTCGCTCAGGGAATTCTGCCAAAATAAAATCAACTATATCAAATGAGTGCACATTAGGAGAGGGTATGCAGATAACTCTGTCGAGGCTATGGATGCTTGTTGGCATCAGAGCAAGGTATACGACGTCGGGGTGACTCCGTCAGGGCTATGGACGCTCGCTGGCAGTGGAGCAACTCCGTAGAAAGTGAACGATGATAACTAAAGGGCCTAGGGCCAATGAATGCTTTACTTGAATCTTGTCAAAGAAGGTGTTAGTCGAGGTTACAGGAAACGAAGGTGGAATAAAGGTTGAAAACCCCACAGGTAGGCCCGGATGCATCAACCGGGGAATTTCAAATGTAAGGATAAAAGAGGATCCGATAAAAAACTCGTTAAGTTCTTAACCAGCTTTTGCATCAGCTGAGCCCGAGGTAAGAACAAATATTTTTCTTTTGCGTAGTACGTCACCATTTGTTAAGAACTGAACACACCCTAAAAAAGACTTTGTCAAATCTTTTACTTTTTTGGGTACCACTTGATCTTCTGCACTTTTTTTTTCGATTTCATTTTTTTTAAATGTTTTGTCTTTGCTTATTTTCATGATGCTCATCATCTATTCAGGTCTACTTGAACTTATGAAACTTCATGACTAAAAATACCTTAAACACATAAATAAAGAATCGACAGCAAAACACTTCACCCGATGCGCCCAGATTCAGCATCGAAAGGAACTCAAATAAGAAAAGGAAACCACTCGGAAAACCACGGTCGTCGAATGTCGATCCTCGTCTGCATAGACAAAAGGAATTTTTTGTTTGCATAAAATATTGCATAAGGATATCGGTGATAGTCGATTCCCCTTCAACATCAGTAAAATACGAGGGGGGGCAAACATTAACGAAGAGCGGAAAGATATTTTCGATGGTCAATTCCACGACGCGCTTCATCGGTATCAGGGAAAACCTAGAAGGATCATCGCCAACATTTTGACCACAATAAAATTTATCCCCGATTCTTTTTTAGCATCGGGACTTTTTCAAGGGAGCTGATCCGAAAGCACTTTGATAGGTTTTTTCACCAATCACTGATCCTGGACACTTTTCGGCATCGGCAAGCTCAGGTTTGTTTTAGAACGAATAACTTAAGGAAAGTCCCAACTCTGATTAATACAAGTGAATTAATTCATCGGTCTTCAACGCCACGTGTATTTTCTAGGTAAGAGGGTTGTAAGGTCTAGTGCTATCCCGAGTTATCCCTGGCCCCCTAAGTCCAAGTCACACCTTCGAGCAAGCGTTGTCGCGTCAGCAATGTACGGTAAAATCAATCGACGTCGAAACTTTCTGCAGGAGGTTATCAATGAAAGTGTTCATAGCACACCCCCGATCCCTGATCCACCCACTGAGAGAGCGACACGATGGGACATTTTAACATTAGATACGATCGGATTTTGAGTATTTAAGGAGTTAATTAATACCAAATCTCGCATTAGTTGCTACCTCGTGCACTAATCAAAACAGTCATTTAAAATCACTGATAGACCACATCACCATCCACGCCTCCGCCGTCAACCCATGATGAATTTAAGTTATAGAGATTCGGCGACAGATTTGTTAAAATTTCACTCATAACCCGAATTGAATTGTTTATGTGACATGGTAAATTCTTCCTTGTTTAAATTCTCTTGAGCCATTGTAAATGAAATCATTTTGCGCATAAGAGAATTCTGAAGCATCCAAAGGAGCAATATGAGTGACTCAAAGGCTGTATCAACTCCATGATTATAAAAATAACCAGGTTTTAACAAGCTTCAGAGGTATGTATCCAAGTCTGTATATTTTACATGGCTATAATTTATATGTTTTTATCCAGCTTTTTTTTTTACACAGTCTCTAAAATTTTATTTTAAGTTGCAGGAACAATGCCACCAATAAAGCCAACCATTAGACGATCGTCAAGGACACCGAAGTTAAAAGAACCAGAGGTAGGAGAAGGTTCTTCTCCAGGGATCGCAAAATAATTGGAATATGCCCCGAGGTTAGAACCTGTCATTAAGACAGCAACGAAGAAGGTTTTCATCCAGCCTCTGGCCTTTGGTGAAGAGGCAAGCACAGGATCCAATATGGCACTCCCACATTGGGGGGGGGGGGTTTAACAAGATCATCCAATAAGAGTATCTGGAATATGTCCCACAAAGTGATCCAGACGTAAGGGTGCTCAGCGACCAGGTGTTCCCGAACATCCGACGGTCGTATCTACATATGGTAGCAAGAAGAACCCCCATTTTTCCCTGCATAGAGGTGCTTAAATGGATCATTGACCACACAGACACAGAGAAGTGTCTAATCAATGATGACAATGACGGGTGTGTCAGGGTTTTCCTCCCGGTAGAAGTTCAGAAGTATTACAAACTTAGGTACCCAAAGGAGCAGTTAAACATGGACTTCGTCATGAAGTTCTACGAACACCATGATACCAGTCGAGTGATGGCCTCATGGCAGAGGGAGGACAAGAAGTTTACCAACCGGAGCATTGGATGGTATGGGACATCTAACTTAAGAGATCCATACATGTATTTGATGGCTCTCATCTGTCGATTATATGGAGAGAAATATTGCTCCATGTTTTTAGAGGCATGAATGCCTTTGGCATACACAGTTTCAATCGTCGGGTGCAACTTCAATTGGGGAGAAATAATCTCCAAGCAATTGAGAATTTGTGTGCAACAATCCCAAGCATTGAAGGAAGGGGAAGCACCAATGTTTTTCATAGATTCATACTTTCTCGATGTCATGTGCACCAGAAACATCTTCTTCGGCATGAATCTAAGCTGGCATGTTGCAGAACTCCTGGTCCACATCTACTTTAGCGTTCTATTGGAAAACGGGTATAATAAATCCTACTCCCTCATCTGCGATGAATTCATCACCTGAATTTATTTTATTATTTTTAAGAAGGAATGCCCAAGGCTATTGGCGGCTGCCAAAAATCTCCTACGAGCTCATGTCCCGGACCGCCTTGTCTTAGGAGAAATATGCTATCAAACCATCTTGCAAGGCTACAATTCCACCTTGGTCAAGGACAAGAAACAGGCGTTCATACCCTATGGTTTCCATGTAGGGTTCTACTTGGTAAAGGATGTCGCTCAAGCCAAACAAGAAGGATTGAGCCAACTCGAGTTTAGATTCCTGACGGGTCGATTCTGCAAGCATGATCCAAAGGTCCTGGTATTGCAACATGCTTTACAAGTGTTGTCCTACTGGTCGTACGCCCACGACAAATTCGAAGAAGAAGTCTTCACAGAAAATGCCCTGGACTGGGACGAGGTGGTACAAAGGATGGTCGACCTGAAAATGACTAGGTTCAGGGCCATGAGCCTGGATGAACAAGCGATGAAAATAGAATAGTTGGCTCAAGAGGCCCTCATAGCTAGGGAAGAAATCAGAGTGGCAGAGGCAACAGAGGTTTCCCTAGTGGATTTAGTGCAGAACAGGGGATTTCCTATGACACCAGAGGCACAGGCAAGGGTATTTCTCTTGATAGAACAAGCACAAAGAGTAATTGATCAGCTACAGGATGACCTGAAACTCGTAGAAATAACAAGGGTCCCTGATGACAACCCAATCGAAATCTAGACAGGTCCAAGTGGTCCAGAGCTAATGCAAATTGAAGAAATCACCGCGTGAGATAACCCTGAAGTTTCAGTGCCATAGGTCGGATCGCTAGGGGACATTTCGGCTCATCCTGAGATAGAAATAACATCAGGGAGAGAAAGTGCATCGAACCCCCTCCATGACTTAATAACAAATTATGATGAGGAGGAGATTTCAGAGGCGTCCTTGGTGACTCCGATGAAAATCACAGAAGAAAAGGAACCCGAGAAGGCATCTTCCCCAGCTCCCAATGCCGAAATTGAGGCCTTCCATAGAATGACCAGGAGATCGAAAGTGTCTTAGACATTGAGCTACTCGATGTACCGAAGACCCAAGTGGAAAGCCCGAAGGATGATCTAGGATCGGGAGAACATAAAGAATAAGTTTCACAGCAGGAAATCGGCATCTCAACAGTCGATTATCAATTAAGTACTGAGCTTACTCCCGATGCTTCAATTTCAACTGGTACTTTACCTCTCGATGAGAAACAACCAGAGGTTGGACCTTCAGAGAACACAAAAGAGGTTCAAGAACCCAGTCTTGAGTAGATATACATCGTCGGGAGCTTGGGAAATATGCTTACCTAGAGAGATCAGCAAATCCCTAAACCCGTGGATGAGGTTGCTGATATACAAGCCATATCCTATGACCAGAAGAGGAAAGACATCCTGAAGAGAACCACCAATAAGAGGAGGCTTACTCTAGATCACTCCATCCTCATCACCACAGAAGAATAATTGATTAGCATGGAGCATGCCAAGACATCTGAGCTTATCGACGCAGGGATGGAAATCATAGATGCCACCATGGATAGAGAAAAAAGGGATGAAGAGGAGATATCCCCTATACTGAAGGAGTTGGAAAATCTACGCCATTTGGAGAAATATTATCAGGACTCCACACGTTCCACAGAGTTCTTGAGAAGAGAATTCCAAGATGCCTATAGTAAATTCACAAATGAGAAGCACCTTTCACTACAAGAATAGCCAATTTCCAAGAAGACACCCTCATGGCACTGGAAATGTGAAAATATATGGAAATATGGTATGATAAATCACACCAAGCAGTGGAAAGGATCGATTACATCAGTGCATTTCAGCAAGTTCGAGACAATGAAGAACATGGCATTCGACTACTAAGGGATAGCAACATAGATCGTATAAAGAATTTGGTCGAATACTGGGTGAAAATGGCCCAAGAACCTCATCAGGAAATCCAAGAGAAATGGGCCGAGTGTGAAAAGAGCTGGACCAAGATCAACCGGGCAATGAGAGACATCGGCCTCCCAGAATTCGACACACTCGATGAATTTGTCGATTTGCATGACATAGTCAAATTACATGTCGAACAAGAATCATTGTGGGTTGTGGAGATAGCAAAGGCGGTGAACATGGCACCAAGTCAAGTGCATCAGTTCATGGAACACCCGATCAAGGCTCAGACCATGTTGCAGTAGTTAAGTGCTAGAATAGTCAAGTACCGGGCACAGGCAGTAGAGATAAGGGAGATCCTTCCGACCCCAATGGAACAACATAGATTCCTGTATGCCAACACATGTGAGGATCTCTTCGTCAAATGGTCAGAGTACGAGAAGAGATATCCACTCGAGTGAAACATTTGATGACTCTTAGAATACTGAGCGATGAAAGCGCCATGTGGTGATTTTTTTTTTTACTTATCTTGCACTTTTGATAGTTATTTTTAGTTAATAATATGTTATAAATAAAGGGATCGATCTATAGGAAAAGGTCGATGGTTTTTGTAAAGACCCTAATTTTTGGATTTGTAAAGAACTGTTTCAGAGCTACCTTAATTGAGAAGTTGTGTTTGGGACCAGAGACAAGTTTTTGTTTTTCATCAAAAGCGTGTGTGATTGGATATGAAGAAAAATTAGTTCTGATTTTTATCTCATGAATGAATGTTGTAATGAGTAAGAGCCTTTGGATCCGTTGATAAGTTATATGATTCAATATTTGTATAGTTATTGTCTCTAACGATGAAGAGTAAATCATTGTGTTAATATGTGATTGATGATCAGAGTTAAGGAAACTATTTTTCTTGCCATCATTTATTGCATGTATGTTTTCTCCTAATAATCGTATCTCAGTTAATAATCGGAACACCATCAAGTTAATGTATTAGTACTAGGCTTGTTGTAGGTGTAAGAATCATTATCTGCGTGCTTGAGTATGTGGGTTATCCCAAGCTCAGTCTTCTTTAGTATTTAAGTGCTTTCCCCTTTGTTACCCAACTGGTTTATACTAACATTTATCTTGTACCGGTCCAACCAATAAGAGAAAATAAAAAAAGAGAACGTTCGAACTGAAGGAGGAGTTTTCACAAGAAGACATCCTATCAATCACTACGTAAATCCCATCGATTAATTGGTCGGATCACAAGATCTGGAGAACCATTCCACCATTAAATGTTGCAGAGTCTAATTGGGCCTCAGTGGCAGGTTTGGTTCCTACTGTTGATTTAAATGGATTTAGGACCCCTCAACAGGACCATATGGAGTCGCTAGACTAATCTTTATAGAAGGCCTATCAAAAGTGAACAGGGACTTCCCTCAAATGGAGTCACCAGGAAAGCTAAGGTAAAGGCTTTGGGATAGACTTGTCAAGTTTCATTATGGGATTGGAAAGGATTTAAAATCCTCATCGGCAACGAAACCAAAATGTTAATGCACAACTTGTAGTTTGGTAAAACCCACCCCAAGAAATAAGTGTGATACACAACTGGGGACACCTATCAATGTCACCTCGATAGATATCCCCCTCATTTTAGTGAAGGACAAGTCCAACACAAGGGAGGTTTCCCAGATGACCCTAGGGGGATTGCAAGGGGATAAGCAAGGAGAAAGAAGAAAACCCCTATGGTTTAAGGTATAAGATGAACTTTGAGGCTTGAGGAGAGAGTCTTTGAGGTTGGTAAATAGTTTCCAAGGTTGTGTACCTGCAAAACAATGTTAGAAAAAACAAAACAAGACAATATATTATGACATAATCCCAAATACAAGTGGGGAATCAATAAGAAACCTTGTTGCCCCAAAGTTGCAGAAGTAAACAATGACATATCAGCAAGATTAAACTTATAAGAGTTGCAAATTATACCATCAAAATTAACATACAATATTGGATAACAATGCTTGCAACTAGTAAACAATATCCCATTGTTTAAACCCAAACTTTGATGGCAATAGGGGGATTGTAAAAGAGTCTTATCAGAAGAATTTTGTAACATCCCTATGGATACAACAAAACTTTTCTACAACAACAAGTTCTATGCACTGAAATTAGCAAGTAAACCACCCAATCAATAGTTTATCATCAATAGAACATATCTCACAGCTTACAAGTAATTTTCAGCAGTAGAAACGTTGGAAAAGAGTATGAAAGAGTGAGTTTGATGCAGACCTAATGGTTGTAGCTTAATGTTTATTACAGCAGCACAATAACTTAGCCAATCAAGACACCCTTGGATTGCAAGAGAGACAATAGCATATATAATTTAAATCCAACCTTGAACAATTCAATCTCTTATATTTCATGTTTACCAATGCAACAATATTCAATCTCCAATGCAATTAGTGCCTTATCTATTGGGTTAATAAAGTCTTTTTTCTTAGACAAAAACCTAGCCAACAAGGAGAATAAAATATTTTCTTGAGAATTAAACCCTTATAAAACCAAAGAAAGCACAAAATCTCCAAATCATCTAGCTTAGAAAATCCAAGTTAAGCTAGGGTTTAATAATTTTTCTATAAACCATTTTACTCCCTAAAGAAGATAAACCCTAGAAAGGTCTTGCTACAAGGTTCTAAACCCTCTTACTCCTTGTAGCAATCCTTGATCCATTTTAATAATAATAGCATAAATTTCCTTGATGGAGGGTGTATTCCCTTATACTCCTCCTAGGGTTTGTTTGTATAACCTTGAAATTAAGAAGAAAAACACAAGATTGCATAAAATCCTTACCTAATCCAAGAGATAGCATGAAAAACCATTACTTATCAAAGAAATTCCAATAATTTTCCAAGAATAAGCATCCAAGCGAAGTCACTAGCATTTATTCCATCAACAGACAAGTGTTGCATCCATAATGACCAAAAAATAAGAGAGAGTGAATTTCCAAAGACGGTCGAAATTTCAGTCCAAGAGAGCAATATCCAAGTGATGAGTTATGATTTGTGACACATGACTTGCCTCATATTTATATGAGGAAATCCAATCCCTAGTTTGTCCACTTTACAATTAAATCCAAAAATTTAGGCTAAAACCTAAGTTACAATGCTTAATTAGCAAACCTAAGTTAAGTGTAGTGCTCATCATTCAAGGCCTCCAATAAGTGGGTTGTTTCATCCATCCAATGGGCTTACAATCCCCTATGGAGGTACAAGTGTCTTAGTTCCTCCATGAATAGCTTTTACCAGGAAAGGTCCTTCAAAGACAAACAAGTATACCCTCCAAGGGTCCACAAGTCACATGTATCATTCCTAGTAAGCCACATTTAATAAAAGAACCACCTGAAATTAAATCACCCCTTTTCAAACTAAACAAATGCTCAAAGACCTTATAAAATTTTCCAAATTTAAGTATGGGAGGGTTGCCATGGTGTCATATTAGGTAGGCCAATCCCCAAGTCAAGCATTGTTTTCCAATAATATCCTCTCTAATCCATGTAGTGAATATGAGGTGGATGAAGGTAGGACTTTTGGGCATGCGGTCCCTAACATATCAAGGGCTTGTATTGTCTCATATATGTGTTCCTTTGTGGAGGGTGTGCTACATTCCTTCGTTTGCAATGCAACATTTTCCCAGTCCCTTTATTTGCCTTTCCTTTTTTTTATGGTCTGAACATTGAGTGTTATGTGCAAGGAAAGAAAAGGAGCACTGCAATGCCACTTGAAGTTAGAGCACATTGAGTTCCATATGCATTGGAAATTAAAACACATCGCAATGCATTCCCCCATCAAGCGGGACATTTATTTTTTTTCTTTTTTAGAAGGCCCTTCATTCTTATGGAGAAGTGATTCATTGTTCTTGGGACCTTAGGGAGAGCATCTAGAGGGATAAGTTATGTATTTTGACTTTTTCCAGCTACAACACCTTTAGGCCTTCAGCCCCTTCTTCCCATGAAATGAGGTACAATCCCTTCTTGGGGTCAATGAACCCAAATACCTAAAAGATGAGGGAATGGAGGGGAAGAATTGTGGAAAGTAACAAGTATGAATGGGAATGGTATGATGACCCTTCAAGGAGACCTCCTAGTAGAAACCCTTTCACCAAGGGTGACCCACTTATTAGGAAACCATGTCAACTACCAAGTTGAAATAAGGAAAAAGGTATAATTTCCAAGCAAACGTTTTCATAATCAAGAAAGGACCCTTTGAAACATGCTCAAATGTTTCAATTATTAAAGTGACACTTACCACAAGACTGGACTTGTTATCCCATGAAGCAAGACATATTGTCCTTTATGGGCCATGCTAGTGTGGCAGATGTTGCTATGTTGTTGATGATGAATTGTGATGTGTGGTGGACAGGAGGGGATCCATCTGCTCAATGTGGGATCAACTGGTCATATGTCTCTCAGCACTCCATGTCTTCTACATGTGGGCCTCAAGACATAATCTCCCTAGTTACCCCTAGGTTGGGGGGGTGACAAGGCCCACAAAATCGATTTCCCATTTTTCAAATGGTTCCAATGTTGTGACTAGAAACATAGGGATATCATCTCTTCGAAAAGGATTTCTGATCCATTGGCATACATCAAAATATTTAAAATATTCCTTGGCATCGGAAAAGAGTGAAGTCCAGCAAAGTCATATGCGCAAAACTTTTTGCACAGTTTCCTTCCCTGCATTGTGTTCCTCTACAATACCTTCATGTAATTCATACAAAACGGCGTCTCGTTCATGTTCTAAGGCACACCTGCGCAAAATTCCATCCGACCCCAATTTAAACAGTTGGTCTAAAATTAATTGATATTCTATGCTATGGGTCACCAGTTGACGGCATTAGGATGGAGTGTATCTCGATGGGGCTTGTACTAATGTGATAAACTCATCGATCCCAGCTAATTGATCAATAACTTCTTTGACGTGGAAGAGTTGTGCATCAGGGATTTCATCATTGAGACTCTGACTAGCTTCACCGAACTCAATATGGGATATATGATCTCATCCAACATTATACTTCCATGGCTTGAAAACAACCTCAAACTCAAACTCCTGGAAGAGAAGAAACCAACGGTATATTCTTCCTGATAACACCATCTTGTTGACCAAACACTTGAGCATGGAGTGGTCAGTGAAGAACTTAAAGGGGGTTCCCAAAAAATAGTGGTGAAACTTATGCAAATCATATGCCATGGCAAGGCCCTTGCAATTAGTTGTTGTATAATTCTTCTCAGCATCAGACAACTTGCGACTAGAAAAGTACACTAGATGATCAATATTTCCTTCACCCAGTTGTGCAAGAACTGCTCCCAAGGAAATGGGAAATGCATCTACATGAACATGAAAGAGCTTAGACCAGTCAAGAAAAACTAGAATCGATGCAGTGACTAGTTTCTCTTTTAAAGTATCTAGGGCTTTCTAGAATTCCTATGTCCAAGTGTACTTTTTATCCTTGCATAGTAACTTCTCCAAAGGGACTACAATATTCACATAGTTCTAAATGAACCATTGATAATATCATGTATGATCCAATGTCGCGTGCATATCGCAAACCAAAGTGGGGGCCACAATATCTAGTATGGAGACAATATTATCTTGATCGACTAGCAAACCATCCTTGCAAACTACATGCCCCATTAGTGTGCCAAAAGGTGCACAAAATATGAACTTCTTCAAATTCAGTGAGATCTGGAGCTGGTGTCATCGATCCAACATCAAGAAAAGGACTTGTGTGTGCTCTTTTAGCAAGCTGAATATTGTCCAGTCAACCAAATAAACTTCAAGAAACTTGCGGATAAACTCTTTGAAGGTTGTGACCGTGATCCTAGAAAAAAATGTGGGTGCATTTGCTAGGCCAAATGGCATCACTGTATAAGAAAAAGAACCCCACTCTATCGCAAAGGTGGTTTGGCTTGATCCTCTTATGTGATCCTAACATGATGATGCTCCAAAAATCCATATGTAAATGAGTAGGCTTCTTGTCCTCCCACATTCTCGAGCACCTTATCAGTGAAAGGGGTAAGGAAAGGATTATGCACATAGTCTGCATTGAGGCTTATCATTTCTACATAGATTCAAATATAATTGTATTTCTTAGATTGCACAATCATGAGACTAATCCAATATTACTCATATATAGTAACAATGATTACATCATCTAGCATCATATCCAATTCTTTGTGCACCTTTTCCTTATATTTGGGATTTAATTGATACGGCCTCCTCTTGACCAGTTTAGCATCTGGCTTGAGTTGAATTTTCATAGCCCCCAACGATCCTGCAATTCCCTTCATTTTTGAGAAGCTATGAGGAAACAAGTCCTCATATTCCTTGATTAAGTCAACGACTTGAGTGACAGTCTCCTTATCCCAATAATCTCTAATGATGGCCATTTTTGGTGCTTCCTCGGCACTAGTATTTTGTTTCTTTGTCTTAATCGGGCCACCACAATATGCCACAATCATCTACATCACTTTTCCCTCAAATGTATGATTTCCCTTGAATTCATTGATCTGTATACCTTGGGGATTATCGTTGTCAATGTCATCCACCTCGACCTTCCAGCAATGGACTGCCTCTTTCAATTTTTCCACTGGTTGATGGTATGAGAAGACCACCTTTGGGGTGGCATCCTTTGGATGATGATGAAATATAATGTTCTTAATCTGAAAGAGTGCCTCCCTTTTAGCCGAATATTTTTTCGTGAAGTGGAATGTTAAGAAAAATTGTGATCTTACATGGATCCAATCTATCGTTTTCCCCCTGAGATCCTTCTAAATGTACCATCTCCTAGGAACCATATCCATAGAATGAATGAACCGATAGACCCATTGAGTTCGAGGAATATTCTTGGAAGTCTAGTGTTATTCATAAAAGTAAATGTGTTCCTGGGGATCTTCAGTGCCCTTGTACCGATTGGATAATTTGAAGTCTGATATGGGTTGGAACCTGAATTTTATCAACTTGACCACATGTGCCCAGTCCTAAATATTCACACGATTCATTGCCTACCACCACGCAAGTGTCCCTTGTACCATGACATCCATGGCCTGAATCCTTCATTTTTGGGGGACGATCTTCTCCATATGCACTAGGAATGCCTCTACCATCCTTGTTCCATCAAATTGAGGGGCATCGCATAACTAGGATATGATCCAACGCATTGCTTTAGTTATTCTCGCACATATTTGAGTAGACACCTCATACAACTTGTTGTGCCACATTTCCATGGATTATTTAGAATCGGTATCATAGGATTTCATGCTCCACTATCTCAATTCGCCATCCACGGTGGGATTAATAAAATATTCCCTAAGCCATCTGATCTTATAAATATTCTCAATGACAAAAAAAATTGCATCTTCATCCACTGGCTCATTGTATGTGTCCCCTTCATTAGGATCTAGAGGTTTGATTACACGTAGGGTGTATGTTTCAATAAACATCTTCCTCTTCTTCAAATTCAACACTTCATTATTGTCGAAGTCCTAATCAGTTCGAAGTAGTGTAAGGTAGGGATCAGAATCATCCATAATTTCTATGAATTCAAAACCATCCTTTGTCTTCACCCCTTCTATGTTCACCTCAATTTTCTCCAATCAGCCTATGGGGTAGATCATGTACTAATTTTCCAACCACAATTGGATGGGTCACTAGACCAATCTTAGTTTACCCATCAATTCCTAGAACTTCTTAGGTAGGATGTTCACTGATCCGGATTTATGTAGGAACACAATGAAATACTTATCTCTAAGAAGAGATGTGGCTGCTACTCGCATCCATGAGAAGATGATCACAATGAGGCTCTAGAGGCATTTTTACAATAGATGACAATGCCAAAAGTCATAGACATCCAAAAACCTAACCCTAGGAGATGAAGCGCCAAAAGTCATGTGGGCCCCGTTTGGGTAAGTTAGTCATAAACTTCCCGGGGCCGTAACTTTTGCATACGATCTCTGTTTTAAGCGTATGATAGCTCGTTGGAAAGGTATCATCGAAGAGATTCATTTTGGGGGCTCAATTATGACTTTGACTATCATTTAGAACCTCTATCTCAAAAAATCTTCTTTTAGGCCCTCAAAATGGCCCCGGAAGTTAAAACCTGCTAAAAATAGTAAATTGCCAAAATTGCCAGAAAATTGTTTTGAGCCAGTCGAAAAAGGTGGGTGGCCACCGATATCCACTTGGATCATTCACGTCAAAACCTAGATCCAACATGACCCCATCCATTTCATAACTACTGAGTTCAGTTGTCATCTTGAACTCTCTACCTATGCGCTTTTGGTTACTGACTTGGCACAGGTCCCTTTCTGGTAGAGGGGGTGATATATCCTTCTCTTCCCCTTGTTCTCCCATACAGGTAGCTAACATCCGCATCAACTTCATCCTGACATTGGGATTATTTAATAATCACAAATAGCAATGTAATAAGTTACTTACTTGATCTTCAATATATGTCTCGCGACACAACTCACATAGTGCTTCTTCACGCGCCATGCACTGCAACTGCTCATGCACTTGTTCCTCGATCACTCTTTGTTAAGAACGTTGCATATTCTCTTGTCTGTGTTCTTCTTCCAAAGATCTTAGCTTTGTGCACTACATTTCTTCATGCACATGAGATTCCTCCAACAACCTTTGTGTCGCGCATTATGATTCTTCACAGGCATAAGCCTCTTTTGTGTCACGTGCTAGACCTGTTCATGAATCCAGTCCTCCTTAAGAAACTTTTGTGTCATGCCTTGCATCTTCTCTTGTGCTCTTTCTTCTTTGATGGCCCTCTGTGCATCGTCTAGAAACCGCTTCGGTTGAGCATCATCAAACTTAGGAGGGGTTGTGTTTCCTTTCTAATATCCCCTTCGGCCTTTGACATGAGATCTCACCATGCTCAAAGTCCATTCTTGTCTTCTCTCCTCCTTGGTTTATCACCCAGAAATAAACCTCCTCATCCTTCTTCTCATTTCCATGTGGATCTGCATGCACCATGTTGCAATGTGCCTTCTTCTCTTCCCACTTCTTCAGCAAGTCAAGATAGCCTTCTGTGACATGCTTGGGAATGTAACAGTATCCACAGAGAGCATGTGTTTTGGTACAAAATCTTGATACATGGCCAATTTATCCACAATCAAAATAAGTGGGGGGTCTACATCCCCCTCCTCCATATCCTCTTTCATGACTGCATCCATATCCTCCTTTGGGACCTTCTTGATAGCCACCTCTCTCAACACTGCCACGGTCACCACTCTTATGTTATTCTTGTACTGGAATACATTGTGGGTGTGGACTTGGATCAACTTGAGTGACTGGAAGTTGTTTACATCATGTCCCGCAAACTTACAAATTTCACAGAATGGAATATGATGCATCTTCTAATATTTCTCCAATGTAGGCAGCGGGGTGGTACATGGCCCTATTGTCTACAAATTTCGCACCATTCTAATTGTCTTCCTATTGGAAATGGACTCTATGTGCTTGTCGCCACATAATTACCATGTACATGGCACCCATCTCTGTGATTCCCTTCATACCTACACATGGTACACCATGTTGGGCCCTTCATTTTTCATTTGAAGTTGTGCAAGGAGGACTATAGTCCCAGTTTTGGTCAAACATGAGTTGTGCAAGCTACAAAAGAGTTGGATAGTGGAGCAAGCAAAAAAATAGAAAACGGTTGTGGAAAGGGACAACACAACACCAGCAAGGCAAGAGCAGTTACAACAGAACAAGAACAAGAAATCATGTGGATCCCAAATCCAAAAGATCCCACTCAACCTATTTATGAGATTCATACTATTGGAAAAGGGTTGGTTGGTTGGTTGGGTTGGTTGTTAGTGTTGAATATAGTTGGGTGTAGTTGAGAAAAGGTTCGGTGATTTTTAATTTGTATACAGTTTTGGGGAAAAGGGTAGATAGAGCTTTGTGGCATGAGTCCAGAGTTAGAAGGTTGTAACAGAGTACTGATTTGTATCTCTAAGATTGTATCTGAGAAGCTCTGATGATAATATATAAAGAAAGACCTAAAATTTTGAAATATGATGTGTCTTCTATGTTTATGCTTATGAATTTCCTCCTTACAATACCTCTTTATGTTAAGCCCTAATATTGGCTCATTACCCCTTAATTGGGGCATATTATATTAGTAATTTTATTTTATTTATGTCAGCTTTAGGCCATTAGTTGTAAGTATACCTCCTAGTCTCCTATATATACCAAGGAGACATTTTAATTTTGAATCATCTTGTACTTCAACATTTAAGTGGGGTAAAAGGATGTTTCCCCCTCAAACAGGCTTATTATCTGAGATTATCTCTTTTTCAAGGCGTTGAGTACTTTTTCTGAGGTTTTTCTATGCTATATTGATATTTGGTTCCTAACATATGGTATCAGAGCTCAAGGTCTTGGGGTTTCGCTGCTACATCTGAGACACCTTGGCATTTTTGTTATAACTTTTTTTCTACAACATTTAAGAAGGAACATCTTGGAGGATATTTATTAGATGGATCAAGGTACATTGGGTTCAAAATTCATCACTTGAGGCCTTAGAATTTCGTAGATACAGCCTATACAAGATAGGGTCCTGGAATCATCCCGAAATGAGTCATTGCGGAATTTTCGCTATAAAATATTTTCTGTAATGTCTCAGAACCTGAACTCTGAAGGCTATTTATAAATATTAGTAAGGTATTTGTGGTAAAATTTTCATTTTCTATGTCATCTTAAATATTTAGATACACCTTGTTTAAGATAGGGTATATGACTAGTCTCAAGAAGGTGTTCCAGGTAAAACAATCATAACTTCTTCCTAGAGTATCAAAATTGAGTGGGACTAGTTTCATTGGATCGTGGACAGTCTTTAGTATTTCTGGTGTGAGTTTCAGAACTTTATATCAATT
>ML779932.1:77327-96168 GCA_009831015.1 Picea engelmannii | reverse complement strand
CAACAAAATGGTTTCGTTGTCGGTACCTACGTGAAAAGGGAACCTATATGGAGAATGCTTCTGTGGATTCACAGATATGATATCCCCCAGTGGTGGGAGAGAAATTGTGACGCCTTCATATGGAAAGAAGAGAAGCTGAGAGGAAAATCTGTGAAAGATATGTGGGAGGTAGTCTTTTACTCAGAAAGAACAAGTGACCAGTATGAGATATTCTGGGTTAAGTTCTTGGAAGAACTTTTTCACTAGATAGATAGGCTCCAAGAAGCTCCGAAATTCCAAGAACGATTCAAGAAGACCTACTCTTGGGATACAAAAAATATCTCATCACTTCATCGGCTAGATCGTCCAGTAATACGAGCGATCGATTTCTGGGTCAATACAACATTAGAAGGATATATTATCGATTTTTCAATTGAGAATCACCAATCGTTTGCATGAGCAGAAGCATATTTAAAGAAAGACACAAGGGTAAGACTGTTGAGAGAAATCCCCTTATGGATAAAGGGTTTCTTGATGGAGGAGGGGATGTTGACTATGTCCCTGACTGAGATGGTAGCATAAACACCCTTTCTTGGGTGGGGTGAGTTTGGGGTGTATTCATGGCCTGAGAGGGGGGAGAGGGTTATTTGAAAAATGGGGGAGCAGTAAGAAATGGAATCAAGAGATGATCGATCCTTGGAAAGAGCCTCCATAGTTGAGAAGTGGTGGATCGGTAAGATAAAGAAAGCAGTAAAATAGTCCGAGAAGTTGTAGAAAGAAGTTGGGCTAGGAGAAGTAGAGGAAGGACAGATGGAAGAGTTGTGAAAGATGAGAAGATAGGAAAGACTGGCGAGTCAAAGATTAAGTGAGAGAGAAGCACAGAAAGAAAGAAGTCCCCAAGAGGGTGGAAAAGAAGGAGAAGGTGTAGAAGCACGAGAAAAGGAAGTCAGCATGGATATTGAAGAAGAGAAAGAAGATTCATCCCCAATTCCAGGAAAGATCGGGAATCTGGCTGAAGAGACCTCTCTAGAGGATGAGAACAAGACCCCCATAGATCAAACAAATTCTCCCTGAAGCCAGTGGCACCAATCCCGAATCACCCATACCCCAAGTGTCTTCTATACAAGTGATAAATTATATGCTACCTTCTTATGATATTCTTGTTTCATTTCAGTCAGTCAGCCACAACCGAGAAGCGCGAATACTGAGAGGATATTGGGATCCCCTCGTAGATCACAATCAGGACCATTAGGTTTTATTTTGGTAGGAGAAATAAAATCAGCAATGACTGGTAACACGGGAGGTTTGATTGCTCGATACCCAGAATTTTTGGGTAAGGGAGATGAGCATGTTGAGCAACATTGGTTCTTATGCAAAGAAATTTGGAGGTCCAAAGGGACCCTGGATGCGAATAAATTGGTTGAGTTCCAGACTAATTTGAGAGGTTGTTCTCTCAAATGGTACATGATGGCCATTGAGCCAGAAAAACAAAGAGTGCAGGGTCAAGCGTTCACACTTGACTAGGTATGGACAAAGTTCATAGTGGAGTTTAAGTTACCTCAGTTAGAACAACAAGCTATTTCTAAGTTGCGCGAAATTCAACAAAGGGAAGGTGAATTGGCCTGGGAATATAGCCAAAAATTTAAAGATGCTATAGGGAGGTTATCACATCCAATTCATGAGGAACATCAAAGAGAATGGTATATCCAAGGATTTCTACCTCTGACACAGATTTTGTTAATGCAATAGCAGATAGCCACTTTAACAGATTCCTTGGAACAATCGATGAAGATTGAAGCCATGGCAGGATATTCGGGGAGCCTGAGAGTGACCATACTCCCAGGAAATGAAAATTTGGTGCAACTACAAGGAAAAATATATGGGCTTACAGAGAAGATTCAAGAATTGATGATACCCAGACCATGACAACCACAAGTCTAGTGTATCAGATGTTACACAAAAGGACATATGGTGAACAAATGGCCATGATGAGGGGAATGGGACCTCCTCAGAATCCGATGGGACCCTCACCCGAACCCATGGGATGAGTTGTGCAAGTATCTGTGAATGTACCATTCCATACCCCAACCCCATACCATGCTTTTCTAGGTAATCAAGCATCGCCATAAGTTGAATATTGTGAGATTTTTCGAATCCATGGGCACGGGCCGAGACAGTGCCACATTCAGAAGTATTCTACAGTATCGAATATTGTGCATTGTGAGTTTTGTGCACCTACCACACATGCTATGAATCAGTGTAGAGTGTTGTATGCACTTGCAGACATATTGGATCGAACATCATTCAGGGTGAATGACACCCCTCGGGGACCAGGAAGAGGTCAAGGAGGTGGAGTTGGAGGAGACTTCAGAGGAGGAAGAACTGGGGGAAGGGGACCAAGTAGATGCTACAACTGTGATGAGAAAGGCCACATGGATAGAGATTGTCCTCATCCAAAGCGGCCATGGTTCTTTCACTGCAGAACCAATGGGCACGCAACTGAAGACTGCCCAGAACTAATTGAAAAAAGGAAAGATTGGATATGTCAACGAGGAATTAATCTCATCAGTTCAGAGATAAAGAGATTTATTAGAGGAAAAGTTCCCAACCTTAATATCGTTACTCAAGCAGGGGAAAATAATGGAGCAGATGTTGTTAATTTACCTCAGATCCAGAAAGAAGCACCTAAGGAAGACATGTATGAACCTCTAAAACAGAAGTTATTCTTTAAAAATTCCATAGAAGTATTTCACAATATCCCTGGCCCTGCGATGCAAGAGGAAATCCCTTAGCCTATTGTTTACCCTAGTATTGAGCAAGTCCCTGCTTCACCCCCTGCACCCAGAAACCTTGTAGTCTCGATGACACAACCTAAGCAGCCACAAAATGTAGTTGACCTTTGGTTTCAATTATTTTCTAATATTCTTGGGAATGAACAGTTGACGAAAAAGTTACAAAAATGCATTGTACCTAGTCTTAGGAACTGAAGAATATTCAGAAACGAGAATAAGGACTTCCTAAGAAGAATACTCAAAGAATATAGAGAATGAAAGTATGGACTGGAAAAGAGTTTATATTAGCAACCCAACTAGATGAGTTTGAGATTAAGGATGTCATGTTAGATCTAGGATCTGATGTTAATATACTACCTAAAAGACTTGAGAAGCTTTAGGAAAAGCCCAGTTGACATATTCCCTAATCCATCTAAGAATGGCCAATCAGTATTGTATTTATCCAATAGGAAGACTGGAGAATGTGGAAATAGATGTTGCGGGAGTGAAAACTGTAGATTATTTTGAGGTGATCGAAATCATGGGGGATAAAGACCCTTATCCTGCACTACTCAGTATTGATTGGGATTATGAAAACTATGTAGTGACTGACCTAAAAAAGACACTACGACATTTGAGGTAGACGGAATAAAAGTAGTTCAACCCTTGGATCCGTGTGTGGGCCCTCAATACATGGAGCCAACAATATGGAGGGAGAATACTTGGACCAGTTGTACATTGTAATAACAGGAACAAGAGAAGACTACATAAATCCTATTGTTGATGGATCATTAAGTTGGATGAGCATACAATCAGTGGACAAAGATTCAGAATTGGAATTTGACAATTGGCAGTAAGGTTCATATGAAAGATTCTCAAGAAGATGCGCAACTGTCATAGAAACTAGATGGGTTGGAACCGAGGTTAGAGAACACCCGATATATGATGGTACCTTAGAACTTGACAATTTTATGGTCAGCATGGAAGAAACTATAGCAGAGGATCAAAGGATCTCGGTATTGGACTTGGCCCTCCAGGAAACCCCTGCCAGATGGTGGACTAATCACAAAGCCTTGGTTGAGAATTGGGACGATGTGAAGCAAGATATCCGATATATATTTCAAGATAAGGAGAAGCTAGAATTAGAGATGTGGACGGCTTTCCAAGTTGCGCAATTGTTCAACGAGCAGTCTAGTCCTAAAGCACATATTGAACAATGTGTGAGACAGTGGAAAGTTGTGGAAATACCATTGCTCTTGTGGGTTCAAGTATTTCCCCATTCACTAGGTCCAATTCTGAAATCTTGGTATATGCTTGATGAAACCAGAAGACAGACCAGCGACTGGAAAACATTGGCAGATCAATTTTGCAAGGACTTCTCATTTACAAGTAAGTACCCTAAGCTTAAAGTAGTCCTGCAAAGAATTAAAGAATTCCTTTTTATATATACTAGTGAATGGAAATCAGACCTAGTGGTATGTGCAAATAATATCCAAGGACTTCAGTCTAACCTTCACCTAAACTTGGACAAGAGACCTATAAAATTCTATAAAATTTAGAAGGATTTGGAAAACCCAGATGATTTAGAAGAATTGAGAAACTTAGCCATTAAGGAAACAAAAGGAAGTAGAGAAATCTAGAACATTATACCCATCCAAACTGATGGTTCTTATAATTATCCATTGAATTTGAACAAATTCAATATAGGGACCATAGAGCAACCTAAGATAGCAATGGTAGGAGATTATTGGGATGAGAAAATTAGCCAAGAAATGCATAGCTTGTTGCAAGAGTATGAGGATTTGTTCCCAAAGACATTTTTAGAGCTAAAAGGGATTAAAGGAGCTATGGGAGAGATGAAAATTGAACTAAAACTAGGATCAAAGGTTTCCAGGCATAGACCATATCACCTTAACCCCATAGTGAAAGAGAAGGTTAAGAGGGAAATAGACAAGATGTTAGAGGTTGGACTCATTTTTTCAGTGGAAGAAGGAGAATGGGTTATCCCAATAGTCATCCAGAACAATAAAGGCACAGAGGACATTAGGGTTTGTGTAGACTATAGAATCCTTAATTTTTCCTGTGTGCATCACCCTTTCCCAACACCTTTTACTGATGAGGTGCTAGAACATGTTGCGGGGAAATAATCTTACTCATTCACAGATGGATTTTCGAGGTATCACCAACTAAGGATTGTTGAAGAAGACAAAAAGAAGACCGCATCCATAACAGAATGGGGGTCATTCACATATAATGTGATGTCATTCAGCATAAAGAATGCCCCTAAATTTTTTTCTCAAATTGTAATAACAACTTTCCGAGAAATTATTCACAAGTTTATAGAAGTTTATACGGATGATTGGAAAGTATACATTATGCTCAAGGAACATGTAGCACTACTATGTTTGATGTTTGATAGATGTAGAGAATTGCAGATATCGTTGAACCTCATAAAGTCCATCTTTTGTGTGCCAAATGGAAATTTGTTAGGCCACATAGTATGTCGAGAAGGAGTACTGGTAGCCTCAGCCAAAGTTGTGGTTATTGTGAACATGCCTCCACCTATGAGTGTTAAGAAGTTGCGCTCCACGTTGCGGCACACAGGGTACTATCACAAGTTTATCAGGAGATATGAGAACATTACTGCACCTTTAGAAAATCTGTTAAAGAAGTCTGAAATGTTCTAGTGGAGCCCAGAGTATGATAAAGCATTCGATATCTTGAACAAAAAGCTCAGCACAACAACTATTTTGATATTTCCGAACTGGGAAAACGAATTTCATGTGCACGTAGATGCATCAGATATTGCCTTGGGAGCCATCTTAGTGCAACCAGGAGATGGAGCCATGGATCATCCTATCTATTTTGCTAGTAGGAATTTGTCGCAAGTTGAGCGCAACTATACAACCACAAAAAGGGAGGGTTTAGCTATGATTTACGCTCTATAGAAGTTTAGACATTATCTGTTAGGTTCTCATTTTAAATTCACTACTGATCATTCTGCATTAAAATTTATAGTTAACAAATTTGTTTCGGAAGGAAGAATTTGTCGATGGTTGTTATTGTTTCAATAATTTTCATTTGAAGTGATCATTAAACCTAGAAGATGCAATGTAGGGCCTGATCACCTATCTAGATTAGGGTCATGAGAAAGTGGTGGAGTAGTCGATGATCATATCCCAGATGCAGACATGTTCCAGGTTGAGGCCATACCAGAATACCTGGAAGACATAGCATTATTCTTAAGTACAGGGGCCTTACCAGAAACGTACTCTGCAACTTAGAAACATCATATGGTCGTTAGAGCAGGAGACTATCAATTGATTGCAGGGAAATTGTATAAGTTGGGCCTAGATAGCATCCTCAGGAGATGTGTCTTAGATCATGAAAGACAAGACATACTGTGGGAGTGCCATAGTGGAGTTGTAGGAGGTCATGTTGGAGGAAAGACCACTGTGCACAAATTCCTCCAAGAGGACTATGGTGGGCCACGCTCTTCAAGGATGCAAAGGTGTATGCTAGATCTTGTGACATTTTTCAAAGAGTGGGTAAGCCATCACGACAAGATGAATTTCCTCTTCAACCAATTTGATATCTACAATTATTTGAGAAATGGGTGGTCGACTTCATTGGGTCGATCAACCCCACAACTAAGCATTCAAAAGCCAAGTATATTATTACCACAACTAATTACCTTACAGGTTGGGTGGAGGCAGCAGTTATCTGGGATTTTTCAACTGATATTGTTTCTAGGTTCATTTTTTAAAATATTATCACTCGATTTGGATGTCCTAGGAGTCTAAGTAGTGATTAGGGAGGTCATTTTATCAGTAGTACAATAGAAAAGCTTACAGAAGAGTTCTTGATCCAACATCATAAAAGTATCCCCTACCATTCGCAATCCAATGGAACAGTGGAGGCATTTAACAAGATTTTGGAGAGGGGATTAACTAAGGTTTGTTACGCAAACAGGGAGGATTGGGATGACAGAGTCTATTGGGCCTCAAAATAGTCCCTATTCTCACTCCATTATTCACCAATATCTTCACATTAATTCCATATTACCTTCATGTCACCTTCATTCCACCTCCACATCATTACATTTATCTCATAATTGGGTTATAACTATGTTTTTCCAAAGTTTATTAATTCTTAACATTTTTAAGTGGATTTGTGGTTAAACTTTAGAAAATAATATACTTATACTTATACCTAACAATTAGAATGAGTTTGGTGACATGTGTAGGTGATTTGGAAGCTTCCAAGACACTCTTGTGTGGCCTACAATACTCAAATTCGAATTCCCTTCAAGATATGGAAGGAGATTTGGATAAAGGTCAAAGAGGATATGTGTCTCGTCATTTTCCATTTGGTTGTAACTATATGAGATTTTTATGGATCTAGGGAGAGAATAGTGGATCTCCATTAATGGGGTAGCTTCTTATGTTCTTGTATAAATAGGAGAACCTTCTCCTTTCAAAGGGAGATAGATGGAGATAGAGATGTGTGTGAAGTCTGGAAATGCTCATGTTTTGAATTGATAGGTTGATTCTTGAGGTTAAGTAGAGAGGCGATTTTATATTGGAATGAAGATGTAATCATATTCTTTTGAATACAAGACATGCTTCCATTTTGATCTCTATCTTGTGTTAAGATTATGGTGTACTTACTGAAGGATGGAAGGGCCTCCATGCACTGATGCCAGTACACCTATGTGTTGTATATAGTAGGTAAAATTTGTCATTTGTATATTCATGTTATTTTTATGTTCTTTGCTTTAGTAGTTTAGAATAGACAACTTCAAATCCTCGCACATATTGTGTTGTGCCTCTAAGCTTACGAGCTCCTGGTTGACATTAAATCGTTGAGAATTTATATGACATAGATTGCACTCAACAGAGTCCCAGTAGTTTTATGGGCTTACAGGACAACCACAAATAAACTCCACAAGTACACTTCATTTCAACTAGTTTATGGGAAAGAGGTTGTGTTACCTACAGAATTCATTACTCTGATTTTATATATTGTGTGGGTTACACACATCTCCGAGGATTAATCAGTTGCACAAAGGCTCATGGAATTGCAGGAACTTGAAGAGACCAAGTTTTTAGCCTACTACTATCAAACAGTTGAGAAAGCAAGGCAGAAATCTTAGCATGACAGACACATTAAGACAAAAGCATTTGTGCAAGGAGACAAGGTCCTACTTTATGAAAGTTGATACCAAAAACATCCAAGCAAGTTGTGCATGCATTGGTTGGGACCATTTATAGTTGCGAAGATCTGACCTTCGGGAGTAGTTAGACTTGTGCAACTAGATGGTATGTTGTGGCCAAGATGGGTGAATGGCACTCACCTGAAACCCTATATGTGCTCGAACTGAGATAAAGGACTGTTGCTATAGTCCGAAGGAGCATGTATAGTAGTTAGATTTGAGTTTTTTCAATTTCTTTGAATTCAGTGAATAAAGTCGAAGAGTGTAATGTTGCGTTGCGACATGTAGTTCATTTTTCTGTCTAAGCGTTGTTTTGATGCAGAATTGCTTACTTAGCAGCGTAGGCTTAGAAGAGCCACAAATCTATTAATGACAACCATTAAATGTGACAGGGACCCCTTTGTGGTCGGAGGGAGAGTGAATCCAGAAGCAATCCTAGTCCATTTACCACACGAACCCAGTCTAGTCATAGCCTTTATTGCCGCTACAGTAACCCATATGAATTTTGTTAAACCATAAAGCCACGATACGCAAATATGCCATCGGTATTCATGCTAGGATTCTCATCCGTTAAACGGTAAGGTCTGGAATTGGCCAGGTCCCTGACCAACTTGCCCAGTAAATGCCAAGATCACCCAATAGATTTACCCTGTTAACTAGTCCCGTCGGACAATTCATATTCAAGTTGCATCTATAGGGTTAATGATGAATAGAAGTTATTACAGAACTTGCAATCTAAACTTGAGTATAAGGTTTTGTGAACTCGATGTAGAATGCATTGTTTCCAAGAGAGAACTTAGTGATTTTCATATTGTGAATTGTGATCAAGCATGTGCAATCCCTCGACCCTCATTCATGATCTCCAATCCTCGTTTCACCTGTTGAATTTGTTTATAGTTCAGACTCACCATGTCGAAAGATACATGGAGAAGAAGCGTCGTTTCGAAGGATGCAATATCAAATGAGCCCTGTGACCCATAGCTCGAGATCGTGGGTGATATCAAAGGTAAGGTCAAGCAAGTCAAGCTCCTCGACCTTGACCTGACAGACCAAGTTATGTTCCCTCAGATGAACATCGATGTCTTCCGGAGTGTCACTCTGAATGAGTTGGGAGGCATGCAGTTTGTTCCAAAGCCCGAGTTCATTAATTTGTTCAACTCTACCATTATGAACCTTGGGGATTTTCCAGTTTTTGGCACCACTGGAGAAGTTGTGAGGTGTACCAAGTTCCTCATCGGAAAGGTACATGAAAAAAGTGTATGGTTGGATAAGAGAAATCTAATTCACGCAGAGGACATCCACCATCTTACGGGACTATCCATCGAAGGCGAGGATGTGTCAAAATGTTTCCAGGGTCTCAACCCATTTTATATGAGCGGTTTCATACATAGAGGGGAGGCACACATCCAATATAGACCCCATTATACCTGAGACGATTAGGATCGGTTGCTATATAATTACTAGCAAGGTCATGTGGTCTTACTACAAAGGAGAGTGTACATTGGATGCTCCATCAGTGGCATATTTTTGTGCCAATGGCGATGTCTTCAACTAGTGCAGCTATTTACTGGAGGAACTCATGGTGGCTTGCGAGGAGGCATGGGAGAAGGGTGGCACTTTCACCTACGGCTACTTGTTGGTTTTGTTCACAATGTTGAAGTGGATGCCAACTGCAAGAAGAACATTGTTTCCAGTAGATAAGGGGTGATAGGAAAATGTGTTCGAGCCTTAGCACTCAAGGGAAGACTCAGAGAATACTTGACGCGACACCCCTGCCTCAGTAGGGTCTGAATGACCCCCTGGTCTTTGGATCTTTTTATTCCCTCAATCGAAATGGCTCTTTAGTTCCCACCGGAACCTTCAATTAAATCCACAGGTCCTTGTGTGAACTCTGCCTGCGTGAACTAACACTAGGCACGAGCTCTTCTCCTACATGACCATGGCACTATGACCATGGCCTACACCAAAAGGTGTTTCGTGACTCATGACCTAGGGAATATTGATGTGATACAAACCCAACACTCCAACTTCTAAAACCCTAAAATTCGACTAAGGGCCTAGCAAGTTCTAGCGTTTTCTCTTATGCACACGTTGTGACCTTCCACTGGGGACTGGGTCCCAGCTCCCAAATATTTCGGGGCTTCACAATTCATAGAATCAGCAAACAACTCTGCCTTCACCTTCAAATCTCTAACCCCCGAAGATCTGATCATTCCAGATCTACGGTCCAGATCCTCTGCTAACCAACGGCTCTGATTTAATCGGTGATTCACCTTTCGCAACTTTGGGAAAGTTTTCACCTTTGTTTTTCCCAATGGATGAAACCCTGAAAATCTAGGGTGTCAGATCGATGGCCCCTATATCTCTTGATCTTGTGAGTGTTGAAAGACACTCATCCTTAATCTCCTCACTGATCCACTGGATCCAACGGTCCACAGAAAATCAGCGCTTCCCCCTCTGAGAAACTCAACCTTTCGTTCAAGTTCTCAAGACTCCTAGCCAAATAACTTAGCATTCTTTCCACCTGAGATTGGTTCTAGTGAGGTAACTTTGACCCTCATCCTTCCTTTGAACCTTCCAAAACTCTATCCCTCCTGAGTTTGAATCTTACTGCAAACTCAAAGATTTTAAGGGATTCTTGCACGCACTCCTTGCGGCTTTCATGATAATATATAATTATCTGAAATCTTCCAACTCTGTGCACTCCTTGTAACATCATTTCTTTAACCACTCACCTGGATGGAAAAGTATAAGACTTCAACCTGGCCTACGCACACCTTGCACAGCCTTGTGGTATACTTGCACTTCTACTGGTATGGGAACAATGGTATCCCTCCTGAGCTTTTTTGAGGTGAAACTCATAATCTTATCAACGCACTCCTTGCGAACTTTCACTGCACTCCTTGCAGGAATTCTCAGGAAGAGAAACAATTGAAACTCATACTCTCTCTCTCACAGACTTCATACATTCAACATGAAATCATACATACAAAGCATTGAAACAAATGCATAACAGAGTATATAAGGAAATTGTAAACATACCATTCAATAGATGCAAACAGTGTTCATAACAACACCATGAAATTGACTCAAAGCATTATTATACTAACTCAAGTACTTATGTACATGGGTTCTATAGCAACAGTTATCTTCTTATACAACTTCTACAGTCTATGTTGAGAATAATGATACATTACAATACAATACATACGAGGGATCTTTCTCAAGTTTTCCCTCCTACAACCTCAAGCTATCTAATCGAATTAAAGCCTATATCTACTTTACATTCATTACATTAATTTTCTACAACCGACAGATGAGAGAAATGCTCAAGATTTGTGTTACAATCACCAAAACATTTAAGAGCACTTATGTCTCTCCAAATATTTCATTAATGTGCCATCCTTTTGAAATTCAAAATATCTTCAAAATGTGCATTGGTGCATATCTGGCTGTCCTCCCCTTTTCTTTCTTGTGATGCTCCTGCATCAATACTTCCTTCAACAACCTGGTATTCTCCAAATGGTACAACAGGATGCTCAATGCAACTCAGAGGTTGTGCATTCCGCAAGAATTTCTCAACTCTAACACGTGAAACATTGCATTCAGCATGAACCACCACCACACATTTGTATGGCCAAGGTATGCCAACGGAGATGACTTCTACTCGCACATGTTTTCATTCTATTTAGATGAGGAGGCCTTCGATAAGGAGGTTATGTCACAGCCTGGAGTCAAACGCAACCTGCGCAAGTCGAGGATGCATTAACTTCTTCCTGTGGAGCTATTGAAGAAGAGGGGTCATGAAGCAATGGTAGGGCTAAGCTCGGGCCCATAGGTACAGAAGAAAGAATCCCCGGTACAGATGAACTCAGACAATGAGGAAGAGACGCAATCATCGGAGCGCGAGAAGAGAACATTACCCATATTCCTGCAGCTTCCAGAGAAAGCTATGTTGACAGGTAAAGATGTCAACGAAATTCTCAGCGTTGCATTCATCACATAGCCAATGGTTAAGAAACCCAGGACAGGGATCTCTCCAAGCAAGTTTCTGAACCCCCAGCCCATTTCATCCATCGTTCCTGGCACTCGCTTAGCAACTCGAGCAACCCATTTATAGATATCCAGGATAGCCCTGAGCCTGACACCACTCCATCCACCACCATCATCACTGAACAACCTCCATCACCACCAAAACCCTAGTTGCCACCTCAATAAACTGCCACTCCATCCCAAACCATCAACCCAGAACCCATGTAGTTGGATCCCCCATATATACCCAAGTAGAGACCAGAAATCCTTAGTCCAAACCCAGAAATACCTGAATAGAGGTAGAACTTATTGGCCCAAACCCTAAATCCTAGGACCAACAGATCATACCCTTTGTGCCAATTCAATATACTTCATTTTCAATGGAGATGCAAACAGTATCGAAGCCACAAGTCCTAAGTCCTCAGTGCACTTCCTCAACAACCAAGGTTGAGGGTGTTATCAGCAGCACAACCCCAGAATTTGAGGTCCACAAAGAGGCTAAGATACCAAAGGTTCAGAAGGAACCTAAGATGGCCTCAGGACAAAGAGAAACATCAGTACAGGAGAAAATGGAGCTATTTCTCCAAAACCATCAGCAGTGTGCAGAGTTGTTGTAACTCTGCCTAGACAGAACAAAAGTTGTAAAATTCTTATTGTCAGCGTTGAGGTTGAGGCTTGCACCAGGACCATCTACAGGAGAAGAGGAGGTGGAGACATCTTTTGAGAATTCAATGACCAGTGGACTTCCATTGCAGGTCCGAGTACCCAGGGAAGCCACCCCTTCTTCCATTGACCTTGCACAGTGGCTAGTAGCGCAACTAGTTGGAATGATCAGAGCCTCAACTAATGAACTGGAGTAGAGGCTCTAGTAGGCCAAAAGGAATGCAGAGTTCGTAAGAGAGGAAGAACTCCTTGCTCAACCATGGAGAAAAAAAGGAAGGATACTCCAATATCTAGGTGGAAAAGAAATTGGAAAGAGTCTAGGAGAGGCTTTGCTAAACCTGGCCAGAAATAAGGAAAGTAGCACCATAACTGCCAAATTCCAGCACCATAGGAGAACCTGAGCACCAGATCGAGCTACTCCATGGATCATGGTCTCAGCTAGCCATTCACGCAGAGAATCTGGAAGTACAGTTGCAAGAGATTCAGCAAGAAGCAGAATGAAGCCTTGGAATTTGCAAGAGAAGATGGAGAAAATAGTGTTGGAATGTAAGAATGCTCGAGCAGTGGTACACAAGCGCACAGACGAGTGCATAAAGATATTCTGTGAAGTCAGTGACTGGATGGGAATTATTGTAAGGTGCAACCAAAATATGGCGGACATGCATGCAAGAATACAATCGCTCAATAAGGAAGTTGTAGTCACCATGGATCCGTTGGAGAAACAACATAAATTCGATCAAATCCAGCAAGCAGACAACGAGCTAAATGCTCTGTTTGAAGTGCAATTCATAGCCACAAAAGAGTTGCATGAATTTTGACTTGTCGTATAGACAGTGTATATGCATATGCATCAGGTAGATGCTACATCTGATTCTGAATGGAACTCTTTGGTCGCATCCAAGCCTAAAGGATGTATCACAAATGTGACTCAGTAGTTTGTAGCTGAAGCCTCACTCCTTGCCAAGAAGTGGCAAGATAAAATTGGGAGTTTCCAGGAAGTTAGGAAGTGGGCCTTAGAGTTGGTCCCAGAGTTGGGCCCTTCGTTTGAAGAGGCAGAAAAAGAGAAAGCACAAGCAGAAGGTGAAAGCAAAGCGAAGAAGGAGGATAAAGGAAAGCAACAGGCACTCCTAGAAGCCACGAAAGAGCCAAGTACTTGACTCAAGGGCGAGTCAATGATCATGGTCGGAGCATTTTGGGCCCTTCAGTTTTGGTTTGAAGTTGTGCAAGGAGGACTACAGTCCCAATTTTGGTCAAACATGAGTGGTGCAAACTACAAAAGAGTTGGATAATGGAGCAAGCAAAGAAATAGAAAACGGTTGCGGAAAGGGACAATGCAACACCAGCAAAGAAAGAGCAGTTACAATATAACAAGAACAATAAATCATGTGGAGCCCAAAGCCAGAAGATCCCACTCAGCCTATATATGAGATGCATACTATTGTAAAAGGGTCGGTTGGTTCGTTGGGTTTGTTGTTAGTGTTGAATATAGTTGGGTGTAGTTGAGAAAAGGTTCGGTGATTGTAATTTGTATACATTTTTGGGGAAAAGGGTAGATAGATCTTTGTGACATGAGTCCAGAGCAAGAAGGTTGTAACAGAGTACTGATTTGTATCTCTGAGATTGTATCCGAGAAGCTCTAATGATAATATATAAAGAAGGACCTAAAATTTTGAAATATGTTGTGTCTTTTGTGTTTATTCTTATGAATTATCTCCTTACAGTACCTATTTATTCTTGATAAGATCATATATGTTGTCTCTATGTACAAATTCTTTTGCAACTTGAGTATCTTTACTTCTAGTATGAATGAGTTCAGATATGTTCTGTGGTTAGTCTATTTTGCGCAAGATCATGGTGAATATCGAAGGTTATGGAAACCCTCTTAAGTATTCTCCTTGCCCTTCCTTATCTTTTTGTCTTGGTTGTGCTTCAGGTGAGACTTCTTCTCTTCATAGAAGATGAAAATACCAGTTCTCTAGACTACTCGATGACTTTTGATGGTAACCTAAGAATGACCCTGGTTTGATCAATTCCGTGCCAACACACCATACATGCTCATGCATGACTTTTTCCTTTGCCATATATTGTAATTGCATCGCTAGGTTATCCAGTTGGGACTGGACCTGCACCAACCCTGTTGATGTCTTTCCTCCTCCTGGTGTAGCCTTCAAACACATTGCAATCTCTACCACCTTTTTCTGCATCGTCACTGTTGGGCTAGATATATATACCATATATTACAACACTTAATTGTCAACCCGGGAAGGTAAACTTTGAGGAACCAGTACAATATGTACAGGAATGGAGTCAAACTTATCTTACTCACAGAAATCTCAAATCTTCACACCTCTATCTAATTCATAATGAAAATGCTCCTCTTAATGAAATTCTTGGAAACAATCTATTTGAAGTAGCCTAATTGAAATAACCTATACTTAAACCAGCAACCAATCCTCATAACTTAAAAACTTCAACATCTTATTCCAAGTGAACTGAACCATTGTGTAACACATTTTTCTAAGAAATAAAAACTGAATCGAAACCACTCAAGCTGCTAATTATAACCTTATTACTCCTTAAATGTTGTAAGCAAATGAAAACTCCCCAAATCATGAACAGGACTGAAATTAAATTGCTAGAAATTAATCACAATTTCTGAGAAAAAGAATCTACAACAATCCTTCTATTATGAATGAAGATGCACTACAAACTTGGGCAGGGGGGCCTTCCTATCCAAGTTTCATCGATAATTAACTATCAATCCATTATCATAGACAAGCTTTTGGATTGATCAAAAACAAAAGACTAAAATACGAAATGAGTTCTTGTTCTATTCCATCTACAAACAAACGATTACATTTCTCTATGCTATGTTCTATGTATTAACTATTCCCCATCATATCTACATACATTTCTCATTTCGATCCTCCCTTATATATAATTTCAAACCCCCCTACATACTAGCTTTCTGGTATCTTCCCATATCCCAGAATAGATAACGTATTTAATGTAACAGTTACATAAGGATTTGAATATGTATTTTGCATTAATACAAGAGAGAAATGATGCACTCAAAATCACAGAGCTAGTATAACCATTGCTCCAACGTAGGAGAGAATATTGTGATGCCTTTTAACTGCCTTAGTCTCATGACACGAAGTGTCATCAAGACAAGTTGTCATTTATTTATAACTTCAATGGAGCATGCGTTGGTTGTTCACGGAGATTCTCATAGAGGGATCATCCTTGAAACATTCATCCTAGTGCTGGAACATCAACATTAGTACAGGAATCCATAATATAATATTATAAGTGAGATTGTGCATTAAAAACTCTCAAAACTTAACTAAAAACAAGAGAATTGTTAAAGATAAGTTTTGGGTCTTTAGATATCGATTTAAGTCAATGTTTAAGCCAAAGTTATACAAAATGAGGTGTATAAGACTGTTAGAAAGATCATATGGAAAGTATAAGGCGTAAAAATTGATCAAATTTGGGTCCTAACATCCCCCCAAACTCAAAGTTTTGCATGTCCTCATGCAAAGAAAAGTCCCTGAAATTTTTTTTAACTCTGTGTAGTATCTGGAATGGCTTCTGCCTCATCTGCTTCATCGGCCTCATTTTCCACGTCCTGCCCTATACTGTGAAGTTGCTTTCTAAGAGATCGATTTTCAATTAGAAGTATGTGATTCTCCTGATACCTCCAATTGAGTCTTGACTAAATCTTCCTATTTTCAAAACTGAGTGTGTTGGCCTGTGAACGAAATTTATCCATTTGTGCACACATATCAGACTCCTGAGCCTGAGATTGAGCAAGGTGACCTTTCAATGTAGTGTTCTCATTTTTAAGCAATCGATCCAATACCTCGTATTCATGCAAATTCTCTTTTAAGTGTGCATTCTCTGTCTGTAACTTAAAGAATTTTTTAGGAGAAATTATCTTGGGACTACCCAGTTCTGTAGGATTCTTTGGAGATGAACTGGATCGGGAGAAACATGGAGGTAATTCCTTTTTTAAATTTACTAAGACATCTACAATGGCTGATGAGACTCCTTCTATCTCATCATCAGTATCTATATATAGTTTCATTTGAAATTCAGGGGAAGGATTATCAATATTAGGGTTCTTAGATGTCATACTTCTAGTCATTTTCTTGAATTCGGGCTCTAAAGATGGAATTTCTCCTATCACTTTGACCTTCCTCTTTTTACCAGTGTGAGAGAGAGACCTTTTAATCCTGGTAGGGACAGTAGGACTCCCTGTCTTTCTTCCAGACGTAGACAAATTTCCAGCTATGAAATTATTCCAGGTGTTTTTACGAGCTTTTAATTCAGTCACAATTAATAATTTAATTAGCCCATGATGAAACAAATGTTGCTTAGGGTTTAAAAATGACCTCTTTACTTCTTCACACATTTTCTTTAAACTCCTCCAAAGAAAATAAGGAAAATTCATTTCCATACCTTGTGCAAAATGTTGTAAGATGCGGATATGATAGGTGAAAGCCAGATTGTATCGCCCTTCACAAGTCAGATATCGTTGGAGGACAATTAATGGTTTCTTCCATTCCTCCTTAAGCCAAGCTCTTGGAACTCCTTTAGACCAATCTTCATCATGATACTTCTTCATCAAAAACCAATTCCTCTCTGATATTGGTAAATTATGCTTCTTAAACCATTTTTCGTCAGTTTGAGGCAAGCCTATAGCTGCAGCAATAGTCTGCTATGTAACCTCCATCACAATATCCCTAAATCGATTAACCTTGCGATCAAACCCTTGAAAAAACAAAAGTGAGATGCTACTATCATTCCCACGAAATTTTCAAATCACTTATGCCATCCTCGGTTGCGAAACATCTCTCGACAAGCATTGTACTCTGGTGTTGCCTCTAAATCTTGGATTGAACCTGGTTCATAACGAATAGCCACCATTTTTGGAAAAAATGAAACAGAAAATCATTCAACAACAATCCAAAACCAAGGAGGAATACAACGATATGTTGATAGGGCTCATTTCAAATCCCGATAGTGATTTGGTGAATAAGGGCGCGTAAAATAATGATGGAAAGTAGTATAAAGATGTTTAGAATTTGGAGGTGGGGAAACAAGTTTGCGATGAAGGGATAAGTGGTAGGTACAGGAATAAAATAATGTTTTATATGGAAGTAATCATGAAAGGGTAAAGAATTGAAAAGCATAAGGATAGATGGGCAAGTACAGGAATGACTCTTGTCTTGTATGAAGATAATCATTACAGAATAAGCCTTGTCTTGTCATACGAAAAGATTCTACAGACTTATAAAAGATCTTGGCATACCATTAAAGGGAACATTTCAAATCACTGAAAGGATTTGAAATGTCAAATGAGAAACAAAGGTTTTCCAATCAAAGATAACCAAGATGAGGGAGATTTGGATAAACTGAACATAATTCAAATACAGGGTTGTACTTGTCCATAATTTTCTTCTTGTGTTTAGTCAAATTAAGAGTTTTAAAAATGCATACCTCAATATTGTTGTTGTACCTGTACCAAATGTGCAGATCAAGATCAGATGGTGACTATGTCCTCCAGAAAGTTGTTGATTGATTGTTGAAGTTATCCTCCCAGAAGCTATGTGGACTATTGATATCCATCTTTGGTACCGAAATAATGATGCAGAGAAAAAAAAATTAATCTAAACTCTATAGAGGAACAGAGCTGTCGAAACAACTGATTTCTTATTCTTGCAAAAGTAAAGAAAAAGGATTGCTGCCTTTTATTGACTATTGCAGTGTTTTATTCCTACCTACTTGAAAACAAGACAAATCTTCCTTCAAGTAAACGTTGATTTCCAGAGCAACCATTCACACATCAAGATAGAAAGTAACCTCATGTCCAAATAAAATAATTGTACATGAACTGTTGAATGGATATGAGGAACCAATAAGATGTTTATTGCCAGATCCAAGAGAACCTGAAGAAGGAATCTTTCTTGAGGCCTCATTGATCTAAAAATGAAGAAGACTTGAAAAACTTGAATAATTATTGCAAGTTAAACGTTATGTGTTTAAAGCAACAGGATCAATTTGCAACACATAATTTAAGGATTACTTATGCAAAATACACATAGACAGTAGCATAAACATTGAACATAAACACATGTGCACAGCAATTGATAAAGGAGTTCACCCCTCTTATGGG
>ML779932.1:27745-40103 GCA_009831015.1 Picea engelmannii | reverse complement strand
AGAAATAAAGAAGCCTCCCCCCACAGGAAAAAGGCCCGGAGACGTAGGCAAACATTGTGCCGAACTCCGTTATCAACCTGCGTTCTTATGGTTTGTTGTTCATTACTGTTTTCAGATCTGCATATCTGTATTTGACTGATATAATCCTCTTCTTTCCTCATTCTTTCGTTAAAATTCTCAATGGTTAATGAATTCATGCAAGTTTAAAACTCAACCATAATCATAAAAGATCCTGCCCCGGATCAGGTATGGTTGAAGGTATGTCTAACTGCTTTCTGGATTTTGATTTTTGTGAACATTGTCTATATGGGAAGCAGAATCGAGTAAGATTCCCCTCTGGTGCAACAAGGGCAGAAGGAATTTTACAACTAGTTCACAGTGATGTTTTTGGACATGTGTCGGTCCCATCATTGGAAAAATCTATGTACTATGTCTCATTTATAGATGACTTCTCGAGGAAAACTTGGATATATTTCCTTAGGAAGAAATATGAAGTCTTTCACAGGTTTAAAGAGTTTAAGGCTCTTGTTGAGAATCAAACAGAGAAAAGAATTAAGGTGTTGAGGACAGATAATAGCGGAGAGTTCTGTGGGAATGAATTTGAAGAATTCTGTAAGAAGTATGGTATAGCAAGGCAGAAGACTACTCCATATACACCTCAGCAGAATGGAGTTACGGAAAGGATGAACAGGACGTTGATGGAAAAATCAAGGTGCATGCTCAATGGTGCTGGGTTAGGGAAAGAATTATGGGCAGAGGCAGTGGGTACTGCATGTTATCTGGTTAACAGATCACCCTCATCAACATTGGGTGACAAGACTCCACAAGAGGTATGAACTGGTAAGGAACCTTCTCTCACACATCTTAAGGTATTTGGCTGCGATGCATATGTTCATGTTCCAAAGGAAAACAGGAGTAAGTTGGATAAGAAGGCTGAAAAATGTATCTTTATTGGATATAAGATGGTCTCAAAGGTTATAAGCTTTGGAACCCAAAAACTAAGAAGGTATTGTATAACTGAGATGTGGTATTTAGAGAAATGAAGTATGTTGTTAAACAGGAAGTCCTACTAGGTAAGGAAGAACCAGAGAAGATAGAGTTTGATTTAAAGGATGATGAATCAAAAGAATAAGATCCTCATACTCCAGTATTGAGGAGATCGGATCGAGAAAGAAGGCTAGCAGAAAGGTATAGTCCATCTGATTTTCATTCAAAATTTTCTTTGTTTATTACTGATGATGATCCTAGAACTGTCAAAGAGGCAGTGGATTCATAGGATGGAAATCTCTGGAAAAGGGCCATGGAAGAAGAAATGGCATCTTTGGATAAGAATGAATCTTGGGATCCAGTGGAATTGCCAACTGGAAGAAATCCCATTGGAAGCAAATGGGTATTTAAAAAGAAGTTGAATGCAGAAGGAAAAGTGCAGAAATACAAAGCTCAGTTAGTAGCAAAGGGTTATTCCCAGGTTGAGGGAATTGATTTTGGTGAGATTTTTTCTCATGTTGCCAAGTTAACCTCTATAAGATTTTTGTTATCTATTGTTGTTGCATTTGATTTTGAAGTAGAACAGATGGATGTGAAGACAACATTCCTGCATGGGGATCTGGAAGAAGAAATCTTTATGAAGCAACCAGAAGGTTATGTTGTGAAAGGAAAGAAGGAGTTGGTATGCAAGATGAAAAAGTCCATGCATGGTTTAACACAATCACCAAGGATGTGGTATCAAAAATTTGATACTTATATGTTGGGACTTGGCTTCACAAGAAGCAAAGAGGATCACTGTGTGTATTCTAAATTAATTGGTGATCATTTGATTTATTTGATTTTGTATGTGGATGACATGTTGCTGATAGGAAACAACAAGGAGATTATCCAGGATGTGAAAACTCAGTTGTCCTCTAAATTCGACATGAAGGATCTTGGTGCTTCAAATTTCATTTTGGGCATGAAAATTAAAAGAGATTGAAAAAAGAGGAAACTCTGGTTAAATCAAAGAAAATATGTCGAGACAACATTGCAAAGGTTTAATATGCAGGAATGTAAATCGGTCAAGGTTCCTATTCATGTTGGTGTAAAGTTATTTTTGGATCAGTGTCCCAAGACACATGAAGAAGAGGAGGACATGTCTCATGTTCCATATGTGAGTGCAGTTGGTAGTTTGATGTATGCAATGGTTTGTACTAGACCGAACATTGCACATGTAGTGGGAGTTTTGAGCAGGTATATGTCAAAACCAAGGAAGGATCATTGGACAACAGTAAAAAGGGTTTTCAGGTATTTGTGTGGCACTACTAGCTATGGATTGTGCTACGAATGAAGACCGGGATTGGACAAAGTGGTCGATATACATGGCTTTGTGGATGCAGACTAGGCTGGATATTTGGATCGTAGGAGATCTACAAGCGGGTATGTGTTTAACTTGTTTGGAGGAGCAATAAGTTGGATGAGCAAAAGACAAGTTGTAGTGGCACTTTCAACTACAGAATCTGAATACATGGCAGCCACTCATGCAAGTAAGGAAGCAGTATAGTTACAAATATTGTGTTCAGGTATTGGGTTGGTACAACATGCTGTAAGGATAGAGTGTGACAGTCAGAGTGCAATTTTTCTAGCGAAGAACCCTGCTTATCATTCAAAGACAAAGCACATTGATGTTCAATATCACTTTGTGACAGACATGATTGAAGAAAAGAAAGTATCACTGATGAAGGTGGACACTTTGAAGAATGTTGCAGACTCATTAACAAAATATGTGAGCACTGAGAAATTATCTTGGTGTAGAGGATCCATGGGCATTGTTGCCCTGGATTTTTGACTATGTAACCCTGTAACCCCCTGTATGCAAAGAAAATAACAAGTGGGAGAATGTTGGGTATGTGTTATATTCTTTTCATGAGTAGTAGTGTCTGCCTCGGGAAACGTGACACCTACCTCGGAAAACATGTCATGTATTTAGGTGGTTTTTCGACACATGGTTTTTTGTCGATGGTTTTCTATTTCCGGTTACGGAATTAGGGTTTTGGACTAATCCAAGTCATTGGGTTAGGGTTTTGGATGTCATTTGCTCCTATATGTATATTGTATTGTAAACAGTGTAACACAATGAATGAATATAGAATATGTTGGTTTTCCCGGTTTGGGTTTCCAGGGGAAAAATCTCTGTGTAATGTTTGTATTTGCCATTGTATCTTTTATGTTCTTTTCTGAATATATGTTTGCAGTAGATATTGTACAAGGTTAGGATTTACACTCCCCCACATGAGTTGTCCCACTCATGGTTCCCCTTGGCCTCTTAACACTCATGTTGATTTCAACCCTTAGGGATGGAAGTCTTGATAGTCTTACGCACTTCCAAAAATGAACCCCACACTTCTTCTCATCATATTGCTAGCTTTCTCAATGGACTCCTAGGTCATATCATCTCGGTTCTATTAACTGCACCTCTGCAGTATCATTATCCCTACATATCATCCATCATCAGTTTTCCCATCTGCAGATTGTCCTCCATCCATTTACCTAGTACAGAAACCCACCAATGGGGCCCCCACCCTCCACCAATTCTCTTTCACAACTTGCACCCTCACAGGCCAAGCCATCTTTCACTGGGGCACCCATTTCTGTACTTGTATACTCAACCCAAATTATTCTTTATTTATTTGGTAATTGTAAAAAGCCTTTGTTTCCAACATTTACTTCGCTTTATGTCATCACCCTTGATGACCTTGTTTTTCCCTGGCAACGCAACCCATGTCACCCTTGGTTGGGGAATCCACTCTTTTTTCATTCCGACATCGTTCACAAACCCTAAGTATCCCAAGTCCATGTACCCATGATCTCTTAGTTTTCCCACTTTGTTAGCCTCTGACACAGTTTAACCCCATATCTAGTTGTCCCCCTGACACTAGATACAGTTTTACGATTGTTTCCAATCATCCTTCCCAATTCCCCAACCAAGGGAAGTCTTGAGTCTCACTGCATCTTGACTTCATTCATGTTACCTGTCGGTACCTGATATCATCTCAGTGGATTTCACGAAGCCCTTTGCTTCTTGGAGTCGTGTCTCCCTTCTATCAACATCGACACAGTTTTCCATAAGGGTGGAAGTATCTTGACTCTCATTACCTTTAAAATGAGGAGTCTCAGACAACACAAAGAGAACCATCATTGCTCTTTGATTCTGTTGACCCCCATAACATTCAACTTCAACAAAATCTCATGTTACGGTGGGTCTTACTATGCGACTATTGCAGTTGTTTCATACCATCTAAAGACCTATGAATTCGTTAGGCCATCAATGCTTACGAGTCATCGGCACTTCTTACAGGCGTCCTTGCCTCACTTCAGAGTATGTTCACCATTTAAAACTGTCATCTGTCATTATCAACTGCCCTCGAGGGCGTTGCAGTTATCGACATCAACATACATCTTCAGTTACAATCTCACATTTTGGTTACATGACACGAGCATGGAGCATGCCTGCCTCGTTTGTACACGTATTTTCTTTTTTCTCCCTAGAGAAAGGTTTGGGTCCCACAGTTTTCCCTCTCCTCCTGGCGGATCACTCTTACAGTTCCTCTCAGAACTCTTCATTACAATGGCACTCTCGGTACAAGAAACATTGATGTATTTCGGCTATACGTATGCTCCTAACCTCATACATCAAAGGGCATCTGTTATCATTGAAATATCGTCTGCAACATTGAACACAAATGATTACAGAAACAGGCAATGCCAACAACAATTAGTTCACCTGCAGCACTGAAATGCATTCAAAAGGAAAAAAACTATACAATAGGGTCAAAATTTGGCATGTGCAAATTCACCAAAGGAAGCACGCACACAGTGTGCAGTGTGCGCGGGCCAACAAATCCCTTAGAGCGCACAATGTACCAAGTGCGTGACTGTGTACGAAAAAAGTCGTGCACTTCTATGAATGGCACATTTATGGATCTTGTCAGCCCCTCGACCACTTATGGACCATCTCCCAACATGATTTGACCTTCATATCTAAGGAAAATCTGAATGGGAGGTTGGTCAAGGACTAGAGGGTGCCCTAAAAGGCCCCTTGTTCACACCAAGAACCAATTACATTTTTTTCTTGAAGAAATGTTAAAAATAAGAGCCATGGGTGCACTAAGAAACCAAGATCTTCATAGTATTGTTATGTTGCAAGAATTCTCCCTTGATAATCTTCTTTTCTCTTTGGAGCCTTCAAACATCATTTCAATAGGTCATTCCACTCACCTCTTGAGGGAATAAGCATTGTTGTTCTTCACCATTTGCCATTTTTCTTCCATTGTATGAAGAGCTCTCCATTAGGGAACTCAAGAGCCCCCCGAACGAGGAAGAGGGGACTCATAAGTCCTCATTTTTCTCTACGGTCTTTTTCCTACTAATCTATTGATCCATTGGTAGCATTATGTTGGTCATTGGTTGATTTTTATGGTTGTAAGTTTCTCATGCTTTCTAACTTTTATTCCTTGGTTGTTTTGGTTTATTTCTTTGTTTATACATGTGTTTGGCTTGTTTAACCCACTTACAAACCTTTGTCTTGTCTAGTAGGCTCATCTAGACATGCAAGTGTTGTTGTTTTTCTCACCCAAGTGACAAAACCAACACAACACTTTCCACTCCCCTCCAGGGCTTCCAACACAGGTTGGACAGGAATTCTATAACTGCAACACAAATTCGTCCAACAGCAAAACACATGCTTCCTTTGACGAATTTCGAACATCACGTTACTCCCAGGCACGCAACCTCTTTCTCCATGAAATTTTAGCTTTAAACAGTTGTTAAACTTGCTCACGACATCTACCTTCAAGCTTTAGTACTTAGAACTCCTTTACTGGCCAGAAAACTCTGTGTAAAAATTGTTCTCTATGCAAAAACATGAAATGTGCAATTTTGGTCTCCTACCCATACAAATTTCCTCTCTTTCTCTTGATTGCTTGACTTGCACTCTTCCCTAAGTTGATTGTACTCAGCCCCCATGCTCTCAATAACTATGGGAAGCGTCTCTCACACCAACCCTCTTACATGAGTTCAATGATTGGGCTCTAGAACACTCAATAGATAAGGTAAGGTTCATGGTAAGAATAATTTAGAAAGAAACGGTTTGGGTTTTATAAACATGGGTAAACTCTCCCCCCCCCCTTGGACCCTTTCCCTCTCTTGTGGAAAATTATCCCCAAAATCTCCATCCATCTCCATCTGTAGTTGGCAATACATTTTATTCATTATATTCAATTCACATCATTTACATATTACATTGATTTGGCTCTCAACCATACATTACATTTACAATATACATTGCTAGTTTAGGGTTTGAAAACAGGGTTGTTACAATTGGGCATTATAACAAAGGGTTTAGCGGGTTGTGCAGATCATGCTCAGTCTTTGTATTGAACCCCTTCTCTTCCATTGAGTTGGCATCATATAGTAGGATCATAAGGAGTGAGAAAGTACAGCTCCCTTTCCCACCATGGGCAAGGGAGGCAGATGTATTCATTGGTTTTTATTTTATAAATAAAGTTGATATGATTGGTGTTTTCTTTCTAATGCTCACTTAGTGTTTATTTGTTGTTGCAGAATCAATTGTTATATGATTATTTAGTTTGATAGTTGTGGAATGGATATTAGGTAGTTGTTATTGCTACATATATCAAGGTTTTTCTTCTATAGTAAGTTGTTTGAGGGAAAATTTCAAGAACACTCTATTTTTAATTTTATATTAATAATTAGGATAATTTATGTGATGAATTTCAAAGGGTTTTTAAATCCTTTACGTTTACAAAAAGTGAAGCAAAAATGTTGTTGTAAGTTTTTGTTGTGTTAAATTTAATTGTAATTGTTGTTGTGAGATGTGTTTTTCTTATATATTCTAATTCACAATCACCAAGAAGAAGTGCTAATCACCAAGAAGTGTTGTATATTCTAATACACTATCACCAAGAAGAAGTGTTGTATATTCTAATTCACTAGCACCAAGAAGTGCATTGGCTATCCATGTTTTCCCTTTCTTTTTCTTTGTTTTTGGTTCTTGATTTTTAATTTTTAATTACTTGTATTTTTGAAGTAGTAGTCTCATTTTGTGTATTTGAACATTATATTATATATCCCTATATTGAAATATATAGAGAGATAAGAATCATTTTCCAATATTATTTTTATGTACCTCTGTAGGATTATTTAATATTTTTTTAAATATATTATTTTGTGCGTAGAATTATTTAATATTTTTTTTAATATATTATTTTGTGCGTAGGATTATTTAATATTTTTTTTAATATATTATTTTTTTGAAATACTTAAATTATATACAATTCTTCACATTTTTCTCTCCCTTACAAATAGTACAATATACTCTATTGTATACAAGATACATTTGAATATAATGTTTCTTTTAAAACAAAAAAGGCCAAATTTATCTTGCAATTATCTTACAATTGGTGCTTGAAGTTTCAAATCTTGGACTGTTAATTTAGAGAGAAGTTAAATACATTCTCCTCTAGTAGCCACACATGTAAGTGATCAATCATCCATATGAAAATCATCTTCAAAGTTTCATCATCATGTATGTGATGCGGACGATATACTCTAAATTATCCACTCTTGAAGCTTGAATTTACGTTTTTTTCGAGTATTTCCTCTTTTACATATGATTAGAAGCTTAAATTTTCCCTTTTGAGTATTTCCTTTTTTAAATATATCATTTTTACAAAATAATTTTAAATATATTATTTTTACAAAATAATTTTAAAGTATTTTTTCTTTTTTTAATATTATACGTTTTTATAAATTTTTCAATATTAAAAAAATCATATAAGTCATATAAGTGAGATTAATTTTGTTCACTAATAAATTGAAAAATTAATTCACTTTATTTTCATTTTTACAAGGTAATCATAGAAACAAGATCAACTTTGTTTTCTAATAAATTGAAAAACTAAATTACATTTCATTTTTTGACAAGGTAATCACAACAATTGAAACCACATTACTTTTGTTACAAATCTTTCTAAAAGTTTGTCTTTCTCATATTACCATAATGTTAACATTTAAATAAATTAGTAAATTATGATTTTGTATATTCCAAGTAGTTAGGAAAATTTTAACAATTAAATTTAATTATTTAGTTTATTTATTTATTTTTTAATGTTTTATCAATTTTTATTTTGTTTTAAAAATATTTTTTCAAATTTTATTGGAGAAAATTATTTTATTTTAAAAAAATTAAAAAAAAAAATAAAACCTATCTAAAATCCTTAAAATTTTAAATAATTTTATAAATATATCTTAAATATTTTATACTTATAATAAAATTCAACATTTTATACTTACAATAAAATTTAACAAATTTTTTACATTTTAAAATTAATAATAAAATTTACTCCAAAATATAATATAACTAATTATAAAATTAAACAAAATAAATTCCATATAATATATGGATCAATAATCACTAAACCCCCCCGGATGGGGTGGTATTGCGGTCCATGCGGCCTCATGCGGAGGAGGGGGCTAGCCAGCAAGGCACAATGCCATTTGAAGGGCTCGTGCCCCTGGACACCACCCCACGCAAACTTTAATACACCATTAACTATGGTACGACGATTTACTCTCCAACTTTTCTCTCCGTTGTGATTATTCCATGGCCGAGCTTTGTTGGTTCCTCGTCGCTCCCTGCATGAGCCTCACCTGGTTCTCCTTGGAGCAGTCCTCGGATGAATTAGCCGCATTATGTGAGCTCGCTGGTGTTTGTCTTTGGTTGCGAGCTCCCTGCCAATTCCCCCGCTACCTGGTGTCCCCTCGCCGGCACGAGACTTGCCCCATGCCTCAGCTTCGAGGACGCCCGCGCAGAGGATCTCCATGGAGACCTCGTCGTCCATCCATCTCGCCGCCAACTTCGCCTGCTTCATGCTCTTCTCCCCTCACTGGGTCGGACACCGTTCCTGGTTCTAACGACTTATCCTCAGCAAGCATGGACAGTATGGCTCTCGTTCCCTGGGTACCGACTCCACCGTTATGCCACATCCCGGACCAGCCCTCGAGCAAGGCTCCACCAGTTCCAACTCTGACCTCCGCCGCGCCGACTATGGCAGAACCACCCCCTGGCAAGTCTTGGCGCACCGAACACCAAGCCCCGAACCCTCTCTCCGATGCTCAACTCAGGGACACCCTGGCAATCATCTTCGGCTTGATCTTCGAGTTGCGCCAGGGGGTAGATGACCTCCATTTTCGAGTGCTCGTTGTGGACCGGAATGTCGCCTCTCTGCTCCAGCTCATCACCTCTTTGCGTGGAGCTGCACCTTCCGAACCAGCTGAAGAGTACCCCGCAAGCGCAGCTGCTGAGAAAGAGACTTTGAGTCTGGGTCGTCTCAACAAGAAGCCACTTAGCAGTCAGCATGCGGAGCACGCATAGGAGATGGACATGGAACAGATGGGAGCGCAAGACACTCAGCCAGCCGTCAGCACCGAGGGAGGAGTGGACGTAAAGCGTTGGGATGACCAGGCGACCTACATCGAGGAAGAGTCGTGGCTCGAGGTGGACCACAACACCTGGCAAGACTATAGGGCAAGTCTATGAGGTTCTTCTTTAGAATTTTATAGTTTATGTTGACTCTTTTACTCTTAGATAATGACCGGTCAGTTTGAACAGGTCATTTAACTTTTAAAACTCTTTTTGGTTGACTATCATGCTGGTCGGATTGGTTTCCCCTCTGTTGGGGCAGTCCGGTAAATGCAGCTGGTATCTTATCTGTACTGTGTATCTCTTTTGGTCCAAGGAGGCCCTTTATATATAATATCACTCACTTACTTACAAAAAAATAATCACTAAACCCCATAACTTGAATGATACATAAAATTATATCATTATGCCTATTATTATGCATATTTTAAACAATGTTGTTATCATTATTTTGTGAAAAAGTTTTCATTCCACTCTTTCCATAAACATTATTTTTTCTTTTACTGAAACCTTTTTAATCGAAATATAAATGTGAAAACTGAATCGCAAATCTAGTCATCAAACACAGATGGAAAGAATGCTCAGCGACTTTCACAGCAGCTACCAAAAACAAAATTAATCAAAAATTACTCAAAGGAAAAAATGTTGAGAAAGAGCGAAATTAGATATTTCAACCACTTTATAAACCCTACATAATAAAGTGTATATCACTAATTGCAATAAAAAGAAACTATATGAGTAGCAATTACATCTTGCAAGCAGMATTGGATAATGTCACAGGAAATATATACACCGTTGAATATATTCCGATGTATATATGAAGTGATCCAACAATGTATATACCACACCGTTGAATATATTCCGATGTATATATGAAGTGATCCAACAATGTATATACCACTGCCGGGCAGCAGGCTGTATGAAACTATACCCACACTGACACAGTCAGAAGGGCTAGTAATGGAGGACGGTGACATTGTATTCAACCACAGCATTGCCGGTATTTATATCGAAGGAATGAGTGCGGGCGAGTGCGTAGCCTCGAGCCAACCGAAATAATCGGCTGCCTCCCACGATCGGCATTTCTCTCACCTCTTCCAGAGCCGCATTTTTCCCGACCATGGCGAGGGTGCTGCCGTTGTACTTGCCGCTCTCGAAAACAAAGGTGGAGGCCATGAGCAGATGGAAATTCTCTTGGCTCGACGAAACGTAGATACCTTGTGCTCTGCCCAACATTTTGGATGTTGCCTCCGGCCTTTCAGTAAGCCAGTCGTCCATCACCACGACCGTCCCGAAGCCAGTGGGCGAAAACTTGGTGGTGGGAGCCGAGGCCACCGGCACCGCCGTCACATTTTTTCCCGCAACTAAGTCGTGGAAATAGAAATGCAGGTGGCTTATCTTCTCCCGCCCTAATTTCGCCTTTGCCTCTGCCTCCGCTATATGCAGGCAAACCAACAAAAGTAAAGCGGCCACTGTAATAGCTGCTGCCGAAAAACCCTTGTTCGCCATCTCTCAGAAAAGAATGCCTCGATGCAGAGAAGGAGAAAAGAATTGTGTGGTGATGAAAGGCTGGTTCCAATTTAATAATGTGGATGACCGTGAGGGATACGGCTTACTTTGCCCCACTCTGTTGAATGTCCATTATTATTTTGTTTTTAGTCGCGCAGTCCTGAAGTTCAACACTTACATACGTGTGTCATAATTTCCTACGGAATTGCGGTGGTTCGGTAGATTCCGCCCTCTAACGTGAACCAATGGAAATTTACCGCGTTTACCTGCCAGACGTACAATCACATGACAAACAGACCGCGTTCTTCCAACTGTGTTTCCTATTGAGAAAATACAACATAAAGTCAGTATATACATCATCAATACCATTAAGATCATTAAAAATATACACCACTGAAAAACAATAATTAAAATATAGTATTAAAAAAACAAACAAAAGCTTAAAAAGTCATGCGTTTAATTATAAATGATGGAATTTCTTATGCTTTGGTTTAGAGTTCGTAGAAATTCTTCGAATCTTTGAATGCGTGGTGAACAACTTGTTGGTTGGCACAAGCAAAGTATACCTTTTTTTCGGTAAATATGAGAAGTTGGTAAGATATTACGTGGATTTTGTTATGAATGGCTCACAGAAATTCCAAAGTATTACTGGGTTGAATGGCTCGAGAAATTCCAAAGTATTCTCGTCAACCCATCAAATGACTATAAGAGTATACTTTTATAGTGGGAAAATTTCAAATGTATTCAAGTTTTACCAACGAAGAGGGCATCTCATGACTCTTGTATTTAGGCACCGACCTTTTATGAGGGTGAGTGAAATAATAGAGAAAATTATAATGTTTTTTTAATTATTTTCCCATCTCACATTAATGTTTTTTTAATATTATTTTCTATCCCATTTTTATTGGGGTGTGGTAATATTAGAGAAAACAAACATGGGTGGGTGGGGAGTAATATTAGAGAAAACATATTAATGTTTTCTCTAATATTACCCATATTTTTTTTAATATTACCCCCCACCCCCACCTTCATAGAGGTGGGAGGGAATATTAGAGAAAACATTAATGTGAGGATGGGGGGAATAATAGAAAAAACATTAATATATGAGGGTGAGGGTGGAGGGAATAATATCAATATGTTTTCTCTAATAATAAAGAAAACATATTATTTATTATTCTTTCCACCCTCATTATATGAGGGTGGAGGTGGGGAAATAATAGAGAAATGGGATGAGGGTGAGGGGAATAATAGAGAAAATGTTTTCTCTATTATTCCCCTCACCCTCATCCCATTAATAGAGAAAATGTTTTCTCTATTATTCCCCCCACCCCCTAAGGGTGAGGAAAATATTGGAGAAATGTATTATACATTTCTCCA
>ML779931.1:809473-830924 GCA_009831015.1 Picea engelmannii | reverse complement strand
TCGTACACTTTCTACCATACAGTATCTCGAAGGGGCTCATTTTAGCCGAAGTTTGGTACCCATTGTTGTATGCAGATTCTATCAAGTGAAGGTAATCTTCCCACTTGCTTGGTTTTGTTCTTATATACATGCAGAGCATATCTTCTATGATTTGGTTTGTTCATTCAATTTTTCCATCCGTTTGTGGATGATAACTCATGCTGAAATTCAAGTTAGTATTTATCCCTGCAAACAATTATTTCCAAAAAGAAGATGCAAATTTTACGTCTCTATCCGAAATTTCCATTTTAGGAATACCATGCAGCCTAAAAATTTATTTCATGAATATTTCAACGATGTTAATAGATTTAAAAGTAGACTTTGCAGTGATAAAGTGTGCATACTTACTGAGTTTATCAATTACCACCATAATAGAATCATTTTGTTTCTGAGTTCTAGGAAAACCTGTAATGAAGTCTAGTGATATAGTCTCCTATTTCCATTCCGACACAGGTAATGGCTGCAACAGACCGAATGGATGCTAGTGTTCGACTTTTACCTGTTGACAATCCTGACACTTAGCTAAGTATTATGTTGTTTCACCCTTCATATTAGGCCACTAAAATAACTTTCTTAGTGTTGTTATTTTTTTCTGGTATCTTGGATGACCAAAATATGGTTTCTTATGCACTTCATCCAAGACTATTAACTTTAATTCTACTGAATCTAGTATGTATATCTTCTTTTTAAACTGCAGTAAACCATTCTTGTCCAAACTCAGGTCTGTTTTGTCTGAATTTTCTGTTGTGTTTTGTAATTCTGCTACTATCTTAGTGTAATTTTTGTCGTTATCGTCTGCAGTCTTTATCCTCTATTCAATATCGCTTTCTCCCTACTAATGTTTATTTCAAACAACCCATGAACTCTTCTGATCAAAGCATCAAATAACTTGTTTTCCTTACCCTTGATATGTCTTACCTCAAAATCAAATTCACTCAAGAAGGCTAGCCATATTTCTTGCATTGCATTAAGGTTTGGCTGACTAAACAAAAAATTCACACTGATGTTGTCAGTTAATAACAAAAACGTTCTACCCATTATGTAGTGTCACAACATTTTCAAGGCATGGATTACAACTGCCAATTCTAAGTCATGAATGATGTAGTTTCACTCGTGTTCCTTTAGTTTTCGGGACTCATAGAAAATAACATACCCTTCTTGGGTTAGGACACCACCTAGTCCTTCTTTACTCACATCTACATAGACCGTGAAGTCTTTGTCCAGATTTGCTACCTTTAAAATGGGTTTAGTTGTTAACAATTCCTCTAATTTATTGAAATTGTCTTGACACTTCTGTGACCAGCTAAACTTGGTTCACTTCTTTTGTAATGATGTGATAGGGTAAGCAATTTTGGAAAATCCCTCTATAAATTTGCGGTAATATCCAGTGATTCCCATGAATGACTGGATATCCGCTACATCCTTAGGTATCGACCATTCCATGATGACTCTTATTTTCTCAGGATCGAATGCAATGCCTTCTGCAGATATTACATGTCCTAGGTACTGTATTTTCTTTTGATAAAAAACACACTTATCGAATTTAGCATATAGTTTGTGCTTCCTTAAAGTTTCCAAAACTATTCTTAAGTGCTCTTCATGTTCTTCTTATGTTTTAGAATAGAACATAATATCGTCAATAAATACCAATATGAACTTGTTGAAGTACTGACTAAAAATAGTGTTCATTAAACACATAAACGTGGCTGGCACATTAGTGAGTCTGGAAGGTATAAATACAAATTTGTAATGTTGATATCATGTTTGAAAATATGTTTTGATTATGTCCTAATATTTTATCCTAACTTCGTGATAACCAAATCGTAAATCCAACTTTGAAAAGAACTCCCCGCCTACTTGATCGAACAGATGATTTATCCTAGGTAAGGGGTACTTGTTCTTAATAGTCATTTTGTTTAATTGTCTATAATCGATACATAGGCTTAGAGTGTTGTCTTTCTTTTTCACAAAGAGGACTGGTGCTCCCCATGGTGAAACACTCGGTCTGATATACTCTTTGTCCAATAATTCATGTATTTGAATTTTCAGTTCTGTCAATTCTGACAAACTCATTCGGTAAGGTGCTTTAGATATAGGGGGGATGAACCAAGTAGCAGGTCAATAGAAAATTCTATCTCCCTTCTAGGGGGTAATTCAAGTATTTCATCAACAAACACGTCTCTGAAATCACATAGAACAAAAAAATCCTTCAATTTGGGTTTATCTTCTTTTTCTAACAGGTTTGTTACTTGGATGGTGTAAACTTGACAACCCTTTCTCATGCATTTCTTGAATTGCATTGTTGAAACTTATATGAATGATACTGGTTTTTGTATACCTTGAACCGTCCTAGCGGTTTCATTTTCGTCTTTATACGTAAGTGTATTTTCATAACAATCTAGCACTTCTTTATGCCTTTCTAACCAATCCATTCTAATAATTACATCATAATATCCTAGCAATAGAATGCTTAGATTTATCCTTACGTTTTGACCACCTAAACTGAACTCATAATCAGAAATAAAGTCAACCAATTTCCTTTTAGTTCCTGTTTCTAGTTGTACCAGCCACGATTTTGTGTGTCTCATTTTCTTAAGTTTATTTGACTCTACTACAACATGAGTGATATAAATTAACATAGCTCCAGGATCAATTAAAACAAAAATCCGAGTGCTATTGATTTTACCTTCAATTTACACCACAGAGGACTGGTGGTCAGCTTGTCGGCCATCCACAAATGCATTTATCTGATGCAAGCTCATGCCCACATCTACCACCGTCGAGGCTTCCATCAAATTGTGAACAACAATTATGGTTGCTAAATTTAAATGTGGACAGTTCCTCCTTAGATGAGATTCTCCACATTCCCAACACTTTAATGGTTCGCAGGGGCTATCCCCAAACTTCTTTGTTCCCAGATATACCAATTTACCGCTGCCTTGCATATTTGGATTCATAGAGTGAAAATATTTTCATGGAAATATTTTTTTTGCATATCGATAAGGGGTTAGCTAGTATCCCTTATTCCGTTGGTTCATTCAGTCTTGTTTCTCGTCCTTCCAAGATTTGGGAAATTTTTTCCATTGTTTGTATTGGCTGTAACACATTCCATCTTTCCTGAATACTTCACTCAAGGACTTAGGGTTATCAAACTCGATTCTATCTTTGTAAGAATGTGGTAAACAACTTAGGAACTGCTAGATTTTTACTTTGTTCTCCCGGATATAGGGTACGAACCTTAGTAATTCCAAGAATTTGTTTATCAGATCCTCCATAGACATTTGACCAAGTCGTAGCTCATAAAATTCTTTGGTTTTTTTCTCATAGTAAATTTCAGATTAGTATTGTTTCTTAAAATATTTCTTAAAGTCTGACCATTCCATATCTTTCTCCTTTAGGCCCTTGGCTGATTTCAGATCTTTCCACCAAATGCTGGCTTTTCCTTTCAGGTTATAGATAGCCATTCTAACCTTCATATTGTTGGAATAGTTGTATATCTGGAAATACTTCTTTATGTCTAATAACCATGCCTCAACTTCCTCCCATGTTCTAGATTCTCCATCAAAGGTAGCGGGTTTTATTTTCTTAAATTCTCCCTCAAGGTGATCCACTTGTTTCCTTTTTGTGTCTAGTTTTGTTTTATCTTGAGTTGAAGGTGTACCTTCAAATGAACTATCCCCTTTTTTTTCTTCAGGACCAGAATTCTTCGAGGCCCTTTTACTGACCTCCTCTTCATGGTTCTCATACTTTGGGATTTTCTTTGTCACTATACTACGCAGAAGTAATTCATTTATTTCTTGTTTCTCCTGCTATGCCTTCTTCAGTTTCTCATTGTATGCTTTGAAAACTTGTAGCTCAATGATGAGATTCCTCATTGTTTCTAGAAATTTAGTGGCTGAGCTTCCATTACTATTCTGTCTCGGATCTTCAGGAGGTATTTGTTCAAGATTCCCCTCAGGTCTGATTTTTACGTCATCTTGGGCTGCTATTATTAACACAAAACAAAAAAGTTTTTTTGTTTGTAACAGTAATGGTTTGTTAGTTTTTACATAAACAAAAATATCTTATAAGTAATTAATTTGGCTCTGTTCAAGGTGCAAGTTTTTTAACCTTTTCTATGATACCATTTGTAATGTACCTCAAATTTTCCATAAAAGACCTTGAAAGAGTTTTCCAAGGAAATATTTTCACTCCAACAATCATAACACCCAAAGAGGCGGTAAACGAGTAAATCTAGGAACAAAGTAGTTTGGTACAACCCCTGTGAACCGTTAAAATGTTGGGAATGTGGAGAACCTCACCTAAGGAGGAACTGTCCACATTTGACCTCAACAACCAGAACTACGGTTCACAATCTATAGGAAGCCTCTACAGTGGGGGATGTAGGTAGAAGCTTACATCAGATCATTGCAGTCATGGATGGCTGACAAGCTGATCACCAGTTCTCTGTGTTGGAAATTGAAGGTAAAATTAATAACACTCGTATTTATGTTTTAATTGATCCTGGAGCTACGTTGAGTTATATCACTCCTATTATAGTGGATTCAAATAAACTTAAGAAAACAAGACAAGAAAAATCTTGGCTAGTACAACTAGCAACAAGAACGAAAATAAAAGTAGTCGATTTTATTTCTAATTGAGTTTAGTTTAGGTGGTCAAAACACAAAGACAAATATGAAAATTCTACCATTAGGTTCTTATGACGTAATTATCGAAATGGATTGGTTAGAAATGCATAAAGCAATGTTAGATTGTTATGAAAAAGCACTCAAGTATAAAGATGAAAATGACACTGTTAGGATAGTTCAAGGAATACAAAAACCAATCTCATTTAGACAGATTTCAACAATGCAATTTAAGAAACACATGAGAAAAGGTTGTTAGATTTATGCCATCCAAGTAACAAATCTGTTGAAAAAAAAAATAAACCTAGCTGGGAGGATTTTTTCATCTTGCATGATTTCAGAGATGTGTTTGTTAATGAGATACTTGAATTACCCCCAAGGAGGGAGATAGACTTTTCTATCGGCCTACTACCTGGTTCAGCCCATATCTAAAGCACCCTACAAAATGATCTTACTGGAATTAATGAAATTAAAAATTCAATTACATGAATTATTGGACAAATAATATATCAAACTAAGTGTTTCACCATGGGGAGAACCAGTCCCTTTTGTGAAAAAGAAAGACTGAACTCTGAGATTATGCATCAAGTACAGACAATTAGACAAAATGACTATTAAGAATAAGTATCCCTTACCTAGGATTAATGATATATTCGATCAAGTAGGTGGGGCAAATATTTTTTCTAAATTGGATTTAAGATTTGTTTATCACCAGGTTAGAGTAAAAGATGAGGACATAAATAAAACAACATTCTGAATGAGATATGGACACTATAAATTTGTTGTTAAACCGTTTGGACTCACTAACCCGCTAGCCACATTTATGTGTTTAATGAACAATATTTTCAGTCAATACTTGGATAAGTTCATTTTGGTATTTATTGATGATATCCTAGTGTATTCTAAAATAGAAGAAGAACACGAAGCTCACCTAAGGATAGTCCCACAAACCTTGAGAAAACACAAAATGTATGCCAAATTCGATAAATGCGACTTTTATCAGAAGAAAATACTGTACCTAGGACATGTGATATCTAAGGAAGTTATTGCAGTCGATCCTAAGAAAATAAGATCCATCACGAAATGGATGATTCTGAAGGATGTAGCAAACATCCAGTCATTCATGGGAATCATCAGATATTTCCGTAGATTTATAGAGGGGTTTTCCAAGATTGCGTACCCTATCACGTCATTACAAAAGAAGGGAACTAAGTTTAACTGGTCACAGAAATTCCAAGAAAATTTTAATAAGTTAAAGGAATTGTTAACAACCACACCCATTTTAAAGGTAGCAGGTCCAGACAAAGTCTTCATAGTCTGTGTGGATGTGATTAAATAAGGAATAGGTGGTGTCTTAACTCAAGAAGGGTACGCGATTTGTTATGAGTCACGAAAACTAAAGGAGCATGAACGAAACTATGTCACTCATGACTTAGAGTTGGGAGTTGTAATACATGCCTTAAAGATGTGGTGGAACTACATAATGGGTATAAAATTTATGTTGTTAACCAATAACAACAGTGTGAAATTTTTGTTTAGTCAACCAGACCTTAATGCAAGGCAAGCAAGATGATTTGCCTTCTTGAATGAATTTTACTTTGAGGTAAGACATATCAAGGGTAAGGAAAATACAGTGGCTAATGCTTTAATCAGAAGAGTTCATGGACTGCTTGAAATAAATGTTAGCAGGGCAGAAAATGATCTTGAGCAGAGGATAAAGGCAACAGGTAATAATGACGAAAATTACACTAAAAGAGTGGCAAAATTATAGAACATTGGAGAAAATTCAGACAAAACAGATCTAAGTTTGGACAGAAATGGTCTACTACAATTTAAAAATAGAATATACATACCAGATTCGCTAGAATTAAAGTTAACAGTTTTGGACAAAGTACACAAGAAACCTTATTCTTGTCATCCGGGATACCCGAAAATAATAACAACACTAAGGAAGTTATTTTATTACCCTAATATGAAGAAAGAAACAACATAGTACTTAGCTAAGTGTCAATATTGTCAGCACGTAAAAGCCAAACACCAACATCCAGACAACCTGTTGCATCCGTTACCTGTGTTGGAGTGGAAATGGGAGACTATATCACTATAATTTATTATAGGTTTTCCTAGAACTAAAAATAAAAATGATTCAATTATTGTGGTAATTGATAAGATTAGTAATTATGAACACTTTATTCCTGTAAACTCTACTTTTAAAGCTATTAACATCGCTGAAATATTCATGAAATAAATTTTTAGACTGCATGGTATTCCTAAAATGGTGATTTTGGATAGACTTAAATTTTATATCTGCTTTTTGGAAATAATTGTTTGCAGGGTTAAATACTAACTTAAATTTCAGAACGAGTTATCATCCACAAGAGGATGGGAAGATTGAAAGAACAAATCAAATCGTAGAATATATGCTACGCATGTACATAAGAACAAAACCAAACAAGTGGGAAGACTACATACACTTGGTGGAATTTGCATACAAAAATGGTTACCTAACTTCGGCTAAGATGATCCCTTTCGAGGTACTGTACGACAGAAAATTTATGACTCTGATTAGCTGGGATAACCTAGTTGACAGACTCATGGTGGGACCAGATATGCTCTAGGAAATGGAGATCATGGTAAGAAAAGTAAAACATAACTTAAAAGAGGTGCAGGATAGACAAAAACGTTACGCAGATTGGAAAAGAAGACACCTGGAATTTCAAGTGGGAGACCATGTCTATTTAAAATTCAAAGATCGAAAAATTTCACTAAATATAGGGAACTGTGCCAAGTTGGCACCTAGGTTTTTTGGCCCTTTCTAGATCTTAGCTCGAATTGGACCTGTAGGATACCAACTTGCACTTCCTGCCAATCTAAAAATTCATAATGTATTTCATGTTTCTTTGTTAAAAAATTATGTTCATGACCCTACTCATATGATCGATTGGAACTTGGTGAAGGTGGAACTAGAAGGAGAGTTCCAAGCGGAACCTCTACGCATTCTGGATAGGAGAGAAATAACACTTCGGAACAGAGCCGTCACCCAGGAAAAAGTTCAATGGAAGAACTTTATCCCTGAGGAGGTCACTTGGGAGTTGGAGGGAGATTTGTAGAAATCTCATCCAATCCTGTTCCAAGAAAGGGACAAACACTGAGGACAGTGTTTTATTGAAGGGGGAAAGGATGTAACATCTCCAAAAATAAATTACAAAGTCTGAAATTGCTTAGGAAATTATTTCCGTTTTCTATAAATTCAAAATTGGAAAATTGTTTCCATTTATGGAAATTTCAAATTTCGAATTTAGTTAATTGTAATTGATAATTATGACTATTGGGCAGAGACCTGATTTGAACCAACTAAATATTTGACTATGACACTTGTATGAAACAAAATATTTTATATTTATTATTGATGGACAAATGGAATAGCGAGGTTAAAATCAGCTGACCATGAGTCCATGAGAGGGGAACATGTTGGAACTACCTCACGGATAAATCTAACAAGTGGAAAATCAAGAATTTGGCCATTGGTAGCCCCTGAAAATCATGGATTTGGAAAGTTGTGAAAATTCCCAAGGGGGAAAAGACCTAGGCACAATTACTTTTTATATATAACATATTAGAGGAGGCAAGACATTGCCTAGTATGCGGGGAAAATAAATGATCTATTGTTGTTATGAACACTACTTGATGAGTGTCAGACAAGGATAAATTGTTGAAAGTGAAGGACTATTGTTGAGGAGGAGTTCTAAGTTCTCTCTCATGGATTCATGGTCAGGCTAGGGGGTGAACGAGACAAGTAAATTGGTTTTTTTGTTCTAAGGTTTGTAGGAACTTGGTTGTTCCATTTGTTGTTCAACAACTGTTCATATATGTCTATCTATTCCTTACTGGTTAAATATTGTGGAATTATTCGCTGCTAGAATACATTTTTTAAAATATGGATGAATGATTTTGTTTGTTAAATTTCGATGGAATGAGGTGAAATGTAGGATAAACCCTTACAGTTTTTAATTGCATAAGTTGGGCAACCTTTCTTTGTATATTTTCCTAGATGGGATTTATTTATGAAAGTATATTGGGAGATTCATCTGTGTTAAATAGGATATTATTTTGAATATTGTACTAGAAAATCCCTACTAGATAGGTAATTCTTTTACATATAGATATTCAATGTGAATGTAAACTGTAGACTGTGCAAATGCTAAAGGAGATTTTTGAAAGCAAACTGAGATCTATATATCTGTGTGTGTGTGTGTGTGTGTGTGTGTGTAGTCTTATCTTTGTAGGACATCCTTGTTATTATGGACGAAACGTCCTATTGATTTATTGTTGTTGGAATGAAGTAAATATACTATAATTCTTACAGTTTTACTGTATCCCATTAGTAAGAAAATTATGGAAAATAAACTTGAGAATTTAGAATTTTACATACATGATTTATCATAGACAAAATACACAGGTTGAAATAAAGGGGCTATGATGAATATATTATTTTAATGTAAACAAAACCGATTAGTTCAGACAGTCATAAATAAAGTTCTAAAATGAAAACAAATAGCTCAAATAGTCACAAGATGAAGTTCTGAAATGAAAACGAATAGCTCAAATAGTCACAAGACGAATTTCTAAAATGAAAATGAATAGTTCAGACATCCACAAAGGAATTTCTGGAAATAAACCATATAATAGTAAACTAAAGGAAGTGAAAAGTATACACCCCAGAATCATATAATGTTGTTACACATGAACTTATTGCAGTAATAATCGAAAGGGAAAATCTATAGGAATAAACATAGGAATCCAAAGTAAACCCATAAAGGGTACAAGACAAAATCACTGTTCACAAATACGTCTTGCTATTCATTCCAGATATATTTGTATAACAGATCTATTATTCTGAAAAGAAGGGACTATTCGAATTTCCATCCAAGTCGACTCTAAAATTTATGAAGAAACGGTATAGTCTTGCTCATATCATCCTATTACACAGCAACAGGGTTTTGGTATTTATGTCTTTCCTTTAAACTAAAGCTACATAAATAGTGAATCAACCATCTTTGGGAACCTGATGAACCTCACCCTTGATGATTGTATTATAGATCAGAATCGTATATTTTCTTAGAAATCTAGGGCATTCGCTTAAGAGTGGTAAAATGAAACCTGAGTACCTTTCTTGGACACGACGTGGTTCTGATCCATCGCAGGGATCTTGTAAGCCTGGAAGAAAGATAAGACGCTTTTTCTTAGCATCAAATAGAAACCAAAAATATTTAAAATTTATAGGTAAAATCTTATAAGACAATGAAGGTATCAACCTGCAGAGTAATAGTTATCTTGAATTGACATAGGAATGGTCCCAGTCATAACCACGAGCCATCAATACACCGAAAGGGGGAGGAGCAAGCTTGAATGGCCTGATGGGTACCCTCACAGAAAAATAGGGTCCCATCATTAGAATGGCTACCATTTTTTTATAAAAATGAAACATTCAGGAAAATAGACAAGAAACAATAATAACACCATAACATTTGCAAATCACAACTACAAAGGGGTTCGTGTGACATGCGTATGCTGAAGGCATGTTTCAAGTCAGAGTACCAGAAAAATTGAATACACAATTAACTTTCTTTTTGAATGCCAGGCTTCGAATGGTATTTCACACTGTAACATCCTGCTTTGGTGCAGTAAGCAAACTTATTATTTGAGGACACTTGCACGCAAGTAATCTGGATTATTATGCTATTAAAACATTTTATTTTGATTATGAGGTGTTATGGGTTGATGACATGTTGTTTAAGTGCATTGACATAGACATGTGCTATTGACTCGGTTTTACTGACTATGCAGGATTTTGGACCTCGAGGATGCAGAGGCATCGATTGAACCCCTTAGACTCTGGATCGATTCGGGGAGTGTACCATTGGGGTTTGATTGTTTTACTATGATATTAGTGAATCCAATTAGATGATATGATATGGATATATTCTGACATGATTTGTTGATGATGCAGGCTAACGATAGCTTGTCGACCAGACTCACATGTGGAGTAAAGGGGTCACGCATGACTACCAAAGACTTTTAGGGAGAGGTGTGGACATCAGCCCTGTCACAACCTACTAGCACTCCCACCATGGCTTGAACTATAGGTTAACATTTACCTAGTTCGAGAGGATCCACAATAGCATGAGGGTGGACTGGGAAAGTTGCTCACGATGATTCTAAGGGGCCGGCAATAAGGCAGGGCCCTTATTCCTTAGAGGCCCTTAGTCTCTCACAAGTTCACTTGGCGGAGTATTGACCCCAGGGGTTTTTGATGTCTACCAAGTTATTCAAGAGGCAAGTGGCACCCTTGGAGCATGTGGTGCATCCTGAAGGGCACATTGCATAAGAAAAATGGAAAGAGGCGAGTGACACCCTTGGAGAACGTAGTGCATCTTGAATGACACGTCACGTAAGGGAAACAAATTAAGGCGAGTGGCACCCTTGGAGCACCTATTGCATCCTGAAGGGAACATCATGTTGTTGATGATAAATGAATGAACCTAGATGGCCTTAGGATGAATAACGTGTTAAGAATTAAAAAAAAACAAATTCCCTATTAAAATGTCACCCAATATGAAAATTTAAGGTCTAAGTCTAAATCATGTTAGTGGTAAACTTTTATCTATCTATTTAAAAAAATAAAATAAAAATAAAAAAAACATAAATAATAATTATACCATTCATTAAATCTTGTAATAATAAGGGGGTAAGCAATTTAAATGATTCATAAAATTATGTTCGGGTAAAATTTAAAAAAAAAGGGAAATATTTGTTTTATTATTTATGATAATTTAAAATTATTAACTAAAAAGGGAAAAAGGAAAAAGGGTGTTAATTTCTACACCTTCCAAGTTGAGTCCTAAATGAAAAGGGGAAGAGGGAAATCTAAAATATTTAGGAAACTAGGAAAAGAAGGAAACATAAGAAGAAAAGGGAAAACCAAGGGAAAAAGAAGAAAGTCAAACTTAGTAAGGTATCTAGCATTAAGAACTTTCTGATTTAAAACTGAACTAGAAAATTTATAATGGGGAAAGTCATTAAAACCTATAAGAGAATTTGGGGACAACTAGGAGAGATTCTAGGAGTGACTCTAGGTGGCTGAGGGAAATAAGGTAAATTAATTAATTAAAGAAATTAATATGTGGAGGAATGAAGGGGACGGGTGACACTTTTATGGGGAGGAATTTTTAGGATTTAATTTTTAAAAACTTAATTAAATGAGATTTTAAGAATGTAAGGGACTTTGATACTCTATATAATCAAGAGAGGATAAGGATGAAGGATCTATTTTGTTTGCATAACGTTACGCTATAAAAATGTCTACTTGACTGACTTAGCTTGTGGGAGTTGGCATACCCATATTGGTGAGGAGTGGTAGCTCAACCTTGGGAGGTGAGATGGGAGCTAGTTGAATCTATGGATAGTGTGTGTGGACCCTTTACATCTCAGGGGGCTAATGGGGAAGAAGAGTACCCCTAGCATTGGGTGGGAGGTACTAGTGAAGTCTCATTAGTTGGAAAGTGGGAGTTGCACGGAGCATGCGGGACGTCACTCAAACTGGGTGATCAGGCAACGATACACTCTCCTCATTTTTGTATGGTAGATTGTTGTAATATTTATGCTTGGATCTGCATGTTTAATGGAGTAAGTAAATTGATTTTCTAGATTGATGACTGGATTTATTTCATAGCCTAGCTCTATGATTGATTAACTCCCATGGCCTTTGTTTCCCCACATGTCTTGACCTGCTTGTGGTGTTTGATTGTGACCATTGTTGTGGTTTTGCCTATCGTCCCTAGCTCATCAGTCCTCACTTGGGCAGTTGGCCAGGAGCCTGATCGACAGTCATGCCTTCGACATTAATAGACCTATGGACCTCAATGCCCTTCCTTTCTATGCGAGGATGATGAGCAAAGGACGAACCTATTAGCCGTCTACCTCCGTTGTTGTCCTTGGATGATTGGTTCCTTTCAATTCTCTTACTGTTGTCTGCAATTTGTATTGGTATTCTGGCAATGGAAAAACAAATTGATTCATGTCTGCATTTGTATTTGTATTCTGGAAATGGAAAAATTAATTGATTCATGTCTTCATTTTGTATTTGTATTCTGGCAATGGAAAAATGAATTGATTCATGTCTACATTTTGTATTGGTATTCTGGCAATGGAAAAATGAATTGATTCATGTCTTCATTTTGTATTGTTATTCGGGCAAGGGAAAAACAAACTGATTCATGTTTTCATTTGGTATTGGTATCCTGGAAATGGAAAAATGTTTTTTCTTTTAAATGTTGCCAGAGATTACCATATTAAATGCCCACGTTTTTTGTTTCAAATGAGACTACGTTTGTTGTTCGAAATTCCCACGTTTTTGTTTCCAAATGAGACTGAGCTTACTGTTTTAAATGCCCATGTTTTTTATTTCAAATGAGATTGAGTTTGTTGTTCTAAATGCCCATGTTTTTTCTTTCAAATGAGTCTGAGTTTGTTGTTTAAAATTCCCATGTTTTTTCTTTCAAATGAATCTGAGTTCCCTGTTTAAAATGCCCACGTTTTTTCTTTCAAATGAGTCTGAGTTTGTTGTTTAAAATGCCCACATTTTTTCTTTCATATGAGACTGAGTTTTCCGTTTAAAATGCCCACATTTTTTTTCTTCAAATGAGACAGAGATTGTCACTTTAAATGCCCAGGTTTTTGCTTCCAAATGGGACTGAGATTGTCATTTTAAATGCCCATGTTTTTTCTTTCAAATGATGGACTGAGTTACTTTTAAATACCCATGATTTTACATTAATTGGTAGTCTGTTCTTTCTGAGGTATGGAACAACGATTCGCCATTAACTGGGATTGTGTTTTGCTGCTAGTGTGACCACGTTTTGCCCCTTTAAATGGTTGACTACGGTTGCTGGATTGGACACCATTTTGCCTTAAATGTTGCCTGCATTTTACTATTAATTACCATCTTAATTGCAATGATAAAATCTATATTATTGCCTTATTAATTCCCATGTTATTTTCTACCATGAATTAGTCATCAATAGATTCCTTCTTTTTGATTAATTGCCAGAGTGAGTTAAATGGTTAAATGGTATGAAATCGCCTTGTTATTGAGATATTAATTGTTATGTTAACAGTCATATAATTGCATTTTTACTGTTATATTAATTGTTATGTTAATCAACATGTTAATTGCCATGTTATTGATTTATTACTTGTTATGATAACAATCATGTAAATGGCCTTGTCATTGCTAGTTTAATCGTTAGGTAACTGCTATGTTAATTGCCTTCATATATTGTGACAACGATGTTAGTAGTTAATAGTTTCCTTCTCAATGATAATAGACAACTAGTATTATTGGTTCGGTCATTATAGCTAGACTACACATTGAGATTAAATTGTTCATAGGTGTTATAATAGTAGCATCCTACATTAAGCTTGTTAATATTGTTATTCAAGTTAATAGATAGTTGCATGGAGATTTTGGATTAATGTAGAATTTCCCAATTAGGTTGTATTAGTTATTAAAATTAGGTTGGTGAGTAAAGACAAGATTTTCAATTTTAGACTTGCTAAATTGACTATAATGGAGGTTAGATGGTATTTATATTTATAGTTTAAATATTGCTTACTTAGAAATGGAAGATTGATTGTATTAACGTTAAATTAGTGGGTGCATTATTGACTAATTGTAACTTTGACGTGCCCTGTTTAGAATGGAACCCATGTTAAAATAGATTATATTCATTGATTGGTTTAGACTGGGTGATTGGTTGGGTTGGGGATGATGTTGTGTATTGGCTTGCATCATCCCTTGTCTTCTTCCTCTGGCGTTTCGTTGACCTGTTGTTGGGGTATGGGTGTGGTTTTTCTTATCGGTATTTGGTTCCTAGCGCATCAATTTGTCTAGAGTCCTCGGTCTAGATAACTTATGTTGCGCCAAGGTTATTGATGCATCTATCACCTGGCAACGACATGATTCCTGATGATAGGATCATGGCATGCACTATGGGATAGCGGCGAGTGAGAACTTGGCTAGAGTTGGTGCGATCTCTATGAGTGTTGTCAAGCATTACCAGTTGCTTTATGGCACATGGGTTAAATGCCTTTAGGCATTGGGTTCATGTGCCTAGAGGTTCTATTCCTTATTGTTTGGATGTTGCATCGGGAAGGGGATGTTGTCCCTTATCTTGTAGGCATGGTTGTGTTGTGTCAGGTGAGTAGTTGTTCCTCCTTGTTGTTCTATGCTTGATTCACCCAGTTTCCCCTGTGTTAGTGAGTGGAGTCATAGTTTCCCATTTTCCTGGAATGCGCGCTAGTGTTCGTCTTCAGTGGTGTGATTAAACTATTGTCATCGTCTCCTTCTTGCCTCTTAACTCCTAAAAAAAAAAATGAAAACCAAAAAAAACTACTTCGCTTGTTGTTGTAACGATGGGGTCGTTACATATGGTATTAGAGTGGGTTCAACCCTGCAACTATGGATTTCCAGGATTTCCACTGTAGTAAACCCGTGAGTATTAACCCTTGCATTAAGTAAAAACCTTAACGTGTCCTCGTGGAGATCACATTTAGAGGGTGCCCCTGAGGGTCCACAATGCGCAATAGCTAGTATCATTAGCATCCTAGGAGATCTCAAGAGAGATGCGTTCTAGCATCCATAAGTGTCATGGATGGTAGTATCGTCAAATCGTAGTTGTAGAGAAAGGCGTGTGCTTCACACTTCACGTTTATGACCTCCAGCATGAAGGTCCACATGGTGGTATTTCGACTGAAGGGGAGCGATCTTTTATGGCAGAAGATTCTCCTGCCCCCTTTGAACATGGTCATCGACAACGCGTCATGGGAACTATTCGAGGGACGGTTCCAGGAGAGGTATGCTTCTAAGGAATTCGTTGAGCATCAACTCAACGAGTTCGACGCCTTGCGATGAGGTATTCATACGGTGCCCGAGTATGAGGCCCATTTTATGGATTCGCTCTGGCATGCTCTGCATCTTAACACTGAGAAACTTAAGTTCAACAGGTTCATGTTCGGCCTTAACGACAACATACATGCTAAGGTTAGGATTTTGATGCCTCAAACCTTGCATGATGTTGTCTAGAAGGCCCTCATAGCAGAGGATGAGCTTATCAGCAGGGGTTATACCAGATCTCCAGCAAGACCAATAGCACATGTGTCATCTGGTGCACAGAAGCACCAAACACAAGCTAGACATACGCTAGGGTATCATGGCTTCCAGAGGGGATCCACTTTCACTACACCTCAACGACCGATGCCTCAACAATGGACACCTTATCGGGGACCACAACATCAGCAGCAACATCGACCGCAGCAACAATAGTTTAGCCCTATTCAGTAGAATAGACTAGGATTCTAGGCTGGTGGGCCGTCATCTTCTACTTTGGGTACGAGGACTACTAGGCCAAAGAAGGGGTGTTGGATGTGTGGGGAGCCACACTACCAACGCGACTTCCCTGTGGAGAGGAATAGAGTTTCTGGATCAGTTGGACCCACTACCGTGGGAGATATGGGCAATGCCCATCAGAGTCATGTAGTGGTGAATAACCGCCAGGCAAAGCATCAGTCAAATGTGCTCGAGATGACAGGTACTGTCGCTGACCAGACCCTTAGTATTTTGATATATCCCAGTGCTACCAAGAGTTTCATTTCTGGTGAAACACTAAAAAATATTAAGGTAAAGACAGTCAAACATGATGAGTTTAGCTTCGTAGAGATGGCCTAAGGAATCAAACAAAAGATTGGAGGAAAGGTTTTTGGCTTTATCTTTAACCTGGGAGAGTTTGTCACCAGGGACAACCTGTACATCATGATCTTAGGATCTTATGACGTCGTGATCGGTATGGACTGGTTGGAATCGCATGAGGCGATACTCAACTGCAAGACACAATGGTTGAGCTTGGTCGAGGATGAGGGATAGAGACATGTGATTGTAGGCCGAAACCAGGGAGTTTCCCTGAGGTTCATCTCTTCCTTGCATCTTCAGAAGAGAATGTGCAAGGGGTGCAAGATTTATGTGATCCTTACGTTAAACGAGAAGGGAGTAGTGGAAGGTCTAGAACACCTTTCGGTGGTGAGAGAATTTGTAGATGTATTTATGGAGGAGTTACCTAGGATGCTGCCGGAGAGGGAATTAGAGTTTACCATAGACCTAAAATCGAGGACTGAACCGATAGCGAGAACACCTTATCGAATGTTGACCCCAGAGTTACAGGAGTTGAGAATGTAACTAAAGGAATTGTTGGACCTGGGACTGATACGTCCAAGTGTGTCACTGTGGGGTGCGCCTATTATTTTCATATGAAATAAGGATGGGTCATGGAGGCTCTGCATTGAATAACATCAATTAAACAAGGCCATTATCAAGAATCAATATCTGTTGCCAAGGATTGATGATCTGTTCGATCAGATGAAGGGTGCAACGGTGTTCTCAAAGATGGATTTGTGATCAGGGTACCACTAGTTATGGACTAAGGAATATGACGTTCCTAAGACCGCCTTTAAGATGAGCTTTGTGTAACATCCCGCTCTGGCGCACTTACCAAACTTATTCTTTGAGGACACTTGCTCGCAAGTGATCTGGATTTTTATGATGATAAAACTTTTTCTTTCATTATGATGCGTTAAGTTATATGACATAATGTTTTTTTTTCTACGTTGATGTAGACAGGTGCTGTTGACTCGGTTTCTTTGAGTGTGCAGGTTTTCAGACCTTGAGGATGCAGGGGAATTGGTGGAACTCCCTTGGACTCCAGATTGAGTCAGGGAGAGGGCTATTGAGTTGTTTCATTTATGATGATATTGTTTCGTTTTGATGATATGCTATTGATTTTATGATATGTTGTTGACATGATCTGACATGATGGTTCATGATGCAGGCTAACAATATCTTGCCGACCGGACTCACATATGGAGTAAAGGGGCCACACACGATTTCCAGAGAGATTGAGTGAGAGGTGTGGACAGCAGCCCTGCCACAGCCTACTAGCACTCCCGTCGTGGCTCGAACTGTAGGTTAACGATTACCTAGTTCGAGAGGATCCATGATGCCGTGAGGGCAGACTGCGACAGTCGCTCATGATGATTCTAAAGGGTGCACAATAAGGCGGGGGCCTTATTCCTTAGAGCCCTTAGTCTCCCACAAGTTCACCTAGCAGAGTGTTGACTCTAGGGGTTATAGAGTCTACCAATCCGTCAAGCCAGTGAGTGGCACCCTTGGAGCACGTGGTGCATCCTGAAGGGCACGTTGCGCAAAGAACTATAAGTCAACGAGTGGCACCCTTGGAGCACGTGGTGCGTCCTGAAGGGCACATCACGCAACAGAAGCAACCAAGGCGAGTGGCACCCTTGGAGCACGTAGTGTGTCCTGAAGGGCACGTCGCTTGGAGGATGATGATGACACGACCTAGATGACCCTGAGACCTTAGCACCTGATAAAATTCTTAAAAATGACTCCCCTGATGAATTGTCGCCCAACTCCAAATATGAACCAAAATTTAAAACACCTCTAAGATAAAATTTTGACAAGCCCTAAGAAAAGATCCTCCAAAAATAAACCTAGGGTGTAAACTAAAACCCTCCTAGGGGTCAATTAAAGTCTTCTTAAAAGAAAAGGGGGTGAAGTATTGAGGGATAAATTAATTGAACCACAAGGTTTTTAAATTTTAAAGGAAGAATTAAAATTTTTAAAGAGTGGGAGTACAAATGTAGGCTTTTAAATAATTATTCAAAAGACTATTAAGCGCATTTATCATTTTTGGGTAAAAAAATAAAAATAAATAAATAAATAATAAAAATAAAAATAATAAAATAATAATAAAGAGAGGAAAAATAAATAAAATAAATAAAAATGAGAAAACTTGTGATAAAGGAAACTAAAAATTTGGAAAGTAGGAGACATAGGGTAAAAAGCAAAAAGGAATCAACATTAAAGGAATTACTAAATTTCAGAAACTTCATTTTAGGAAAGTGAATAAAAGCATGAGAGGGGATCTAGGAACCCTGGGAGAAATTTAAGGAGCGATTTTGGGGGAGTGAGGGAATTTAGTCTTTTAATTATTAAAAAGAAATTAATTATCGGAGAACCCTAGGGATGAGTGACACTTAGATGGCGGGGATTTTTTAGAGGTTTTGTCATTAAAAATTAATTAATTAATAATCAGGAAAGTAGGTGGGTCTCTTTTTTTTTTCTATAAAGGAAAGGGAAAGGAAGGAAAAGGGGGATGAACGGTTAACGTAACTTTACGCTGCCAAATTGTGGTTTGACGGATTTTCTTGTGAGGAGTTGGGTCTATCTCAGTTGTGTTGGAGTGGTAGCTCAGCCGTGGAGGTGAGCTGAGAAGCTAGATTATCTCTGGTTCTTGTGTGGCCCCTTTGCTGCTCGGGGGGCTAAGGGGGAAGCAGAGTACCCCTAGCGTTTGGCTGGGAGGTACCGGTGAGCTTCCTATGGTCGGCAAGCAGGAGCGGCGGAGCGCGGGATGCGGCTCAGAGCGCGCAGACGACCATTGAGGACGACATAAAGGAAAATGTATGATTTCTTAACTGGTAGAATAGAATGCAACTAGAATGTATGATGTAGATCTGCATGGTATTGAAAAGGGTAATCTGGAGTTAATTTTTTTTATTAATGCAGTGTCTTCCGTCCCTTTAGATGATTGAATTGTTAAGATATCCAACGCTTGTCGGAACCCTGATTCATCCTTTGTTACTGGCCCTTAACTCGGCAATATGTTGATTTGCATCTCTGTGCCTTCAGATGAATTTCTACTCTCTTTTGCTGCGACTTATTGTTAAACCCCCAGCACTTGCTGGATACAATTCTCTGATAATTTCTGTGGGCATTTTTGCATTTTCTATGGGTGGATTCAACTACTATGAGCAAATCTTCCTTGTGGCTTTCTGTATGTAATTTACTGCTACTTTGCCTTATGCATTGGTTGTCTTTCGTTGGGTGTATGATTGTCATTTCGTTGTAAGTGTCTGGCAGTTCGTTGGGACCCTCCGTTCTTCCCTCATCATGGGCAGCTACTGTCATGTGCCTTCTGATTTCCGGTGCGTCCTTACTTTCAGCTTGAGTGGGCATATTTATTTTCAGAGTTTTATTGGTGTGCGTGGGCGTTTTTATTTTTAGTTGATATGCAGAGGAATTCTTCATTTCAGCACTTGGTAGGCGAGGGCATTGTTTATTTTAGAGTTTTATTGGTATGTGTGGGGCGTTAATTAGATTTGGATTTTCGTTGCCCTGCGTTTTAAATTGTTTTCATGGTCAGTGTTTCAATGGGGAATGCCAATCCAGCTGCAACTGATAGCCTTCCGACTTCCATTACCCTTCGTTTTAATGGTTGGAGCCTAGGGGTTACCGGTTGAAGCAACCGAATTGCATCCTGAATGCAACCAGAATTCCTTTTCATCTCGTTTATTTGACAGGTTCTGCGTGCAAACGGTGAACACAAAATCGAAATATCGTTGAATGCAGCCTGATTCCCTTTACAGTTCGCATTTTTCTTGTTGTCTGGTCTGCGCCTCACTTGATCGGTGTTTATTACTGCTGGGCGTCCCCAATCGACCTAGGCGTTCCATCCCCTCGCGTTTGAATGTGAATCAGATCATATTTTTAAAAATTGACTGAGTGCGTGCATCCCTCTACAGGCGTTGCACAGATCTACGTGTTTTTGTTGTCTTTGGGCTGCGTTTTGACTGCGAGTTCCTTTCAAAAGGGAAATAGATTAGTTTCATTTTTCAGTTGTGTCCCAACGATGTTCCTGCTGCGTTTTAAAATTATTCCGATTACGTTACAGGCGATTTACATTTGCGTGCCTGTAGGTAGTGTTTTTTTTTTGGCATTAAAGTAGGTATTGATGACGACTGAATTCTCGACCTACTAATTTAATATTGAATGAGTGGTAGCTCCAGCTGTCAGAATTTGAATTAATAGCAGAAGGGTTGTATTGTTTAAAGAGAAAAATATTGGTAAACGGACATGAACATGATAATATAGTTATGCGGTCCTGTATTAAATAAAAGTTTTGTTGTTTTCCATTTTACCGAATAAGTTCTAAATGAATGCGTGTTGTGTTGTTTCCTTTCTATTTTGATTTTGGAACTGATTCATGCATTCAACATTTGATTAATGGATTTCATCTTTCTAAAGAATGAGTAAGGTATTGTATATTTACTTATGCGTAGGTATAGATGTGAATCTCTCGAATTAATAATGCTTCTTTTAATTCTAATCAAGAAAATAAATAGAAGAAGATCACTTTCGGAATGTATTCAAGGTTATATCCTTTTTATTTACTCCTTTCTCTAATTCAAGAAAAATATTCATTTGTGACATTGAATGGTGTAAATACATTAGAAATACTTCATACATAAATTGTTCTCATAGGATACTATCCCCTTTTCATTGAGTAGTATTTAGTTTCTTGAATTGATTTAATTATTCACATAACATACCCCTTCAGCCAAAAGATTCATTTGAAGGAAATCTAAACACGAAAAATCTATGAATGTTTATATGTTGTTACTATTATAGGGAAGTTTTAGTTATCATTGTTGATGCCTTCAGAATTGAGTATTTGTATACAATGCATGATTGAGAAGTATGAAACATGTAAGTGATTAACATAGTTAAATGTGTGTAACCATTCATATAATCTTGTTGCATTTGTCTCAAGGTAAATTATAAATTGTTGATAAGTTGATTGGGGTTTGTGTTATTATGTTTT
>ML779931.1:786958-805623 GCA_009831015.1 Picea engelmannii | reverse complement strand
TAGTATAATATCATAATCATATAATATAATATAAAACAGGGCGGAGGTCTGTTCTAGAATATTCTTCCATATAACATCGTCTTCCCCCTCAACAGCATCTTTTTCTTTAAAGTCATTTTTTATAATGGACTGTCCTCATGCTTGTTACCTTTCCCATTAACACCATCTTTTTCTCGAAGTGTTATTTTTCATAATGAACTGTCTTCATGCTTGCAATGATGGAGATATTGATGTTGGTTGGCTAAAAATGGGATGACACGTCAGACCATTTTGCGAATATGCTTTTTTTATTACATCCAAGTTTCTTAATCAAGTGCTTTCTATCATTCAATGAAATGACCAAACAAGTGCCACACAGTTGGGAACTTGGAACTTGGGGATATATTTTAGTTGAATCCGTGTACAGAAACCAATTTTCTTAATCAAGTGTCTTCTATGATTCGATGAAATGATCAAACAAGTGGCATAGTTGGCAACTTGGGCATGGGCATATATTATGGTTCAATCGGTGTACAAATTCTTTTAAAGTGCTTTCATCCTTATCGAAACACAGCCATATTATACTAACCTGTCAAACTCACACATCACAATTTATTCGTTGAGAACAAGTGATCCTCAAATATGCATGTGGACCACCCAATCATATCCATTACCTTTGATCACCATACAATAAGAGGAAAGCTATTTTCAACTTTTTCTTACATTTAAAACTTCAATCATATCCATTACTTTGATCAATACCATGAAATGCCATAAAATAGGACGAAAGCTATTTTCAACTTTTTTTTAAAGTGAGGACTTCTTGTGAGTGTATCACCTTCTCTTAACATACATAATCTTCCATGGTTCCAAGTTGGTCTATCCTCCCACTCCCGCACCTTACTTGTGACCCTAATCATTGAAATAATCATATTGTTATTGTTTTTTTTATTTTATTTAAATAACAATTCATATACATGTTTCTATCATTAATTCATGAAATACTTACAAATCGACATATAATTCAATTCATTTCTTAAGTGCTGGAAGATACATTTGAGATGAAGTTCTCTTTTTGAAATATTGGAAACCAAACCTTTAATGTGAAGGAACACAATTAACTAGTGAATTCTAATTTCAGAAATATTTCTATATACATTGTTACTTAGAATAACCTAGGTCTATATTCACTCCACATAGTCTTCTTTTTTAACACATTGGTAGTCAAACTCACAAGACCAATGAACAAACATAACTACTTCAAACTCACATGCAGATAGGACTAAAGTCCAAACTACAACAATAAGACCAAACAAATAACTAAGGAGTGTGTATGCCTTATCATTGCTTAGATACATGTACCATTTTATACCATGCACATGTGTGTCACACCTACCATACAAAATATGCATTCAATATGACCATGAAATAAATTAACAACTCTAATCTTTGAGGTTCCCTTTTGCACTTATTCCAACACATCATATCCATCCAAACATCTCTCTATAACACAAATCACGCAAGTGGTGTTCCTTGTAGATCCTTACCTCTACTATCTCATCCCTATATTCTATAAGCTATAGCCCACTATTAATGTCTTCAATGATTCTTTCAAGCTTCCTACATGAAAATCATTGAGGTTTTTATCTCCATTGTGTAGCCTATCCTTGTATTATCTCTAGTAGATATGACAATCACACAAGTAAATTTCCCTTATACAATTGTCATCATGAGATAGTGATTAAGGACTTACCAAGGACTTTTTGTCCTCACAACTAACCTCATGCTCAAGGGTATGCTTATGAATTGTCTAATTCTCCTTTGCAAGAAAGATCCTTCAACAAGGGAAGAAACCTAACATTACACACCATGGGAATCACTCACAATCCAAGCTTATGAGAGCCTATATTTTGATGAGAGTAATATACTCGCATTTACATGAAAAAACACTTCAGTAATACAACTACATACACAAGATTATCAAAAAAATGACATCTCAATACACATACAACACCACATACATTTGCATAAAAAAATAAAGAAACATTATGCAACATAATTTTACTAATTTAGAAATCCTATAAGGGATCATTCCATGCATAGATATTGCAATGACCTCTCTCCTTAAAGAGTAGGTCAATTACGAAATACCTCCTTAGAATATGGCTAAAGTATAGAGTAGAGAAAACTCACACAAGAAATAGCAATAACAAAGTATTCATGAATTTCAAGCTTGTAATATTCTCCTCTTCTCATTACATTTCCAATGAAACACCTAATCAATACAGATTTTTTAGTCTTTTAAATATATAACCTCATTTTAAATATTTTTGAAGATCTTATGTTAATATAGAATACTTACTATCATGTGAAACCTAACCTCACCTTACTTATAAACATGTTGATGTTAATTATATGTGTAAATATTACATAGTTAAAGCTCTTATTAGATTAAGAGGTTCATAAATAAATAATTATATTATACATTTATTTCTTTGCATGCTTTAGATAGATGGTTACATGATTGTGATCCACTAACCCTAATAGTCATGGTTCAAAGTTGCTAGGTATCAAAGATTGATTGAGTGATTAGTATTCCTTACACACTCTAATATAGCTAGGGTAACCACACACTGCCTTATTAAGGATAATTGGTTACTAATTCAAATCCAAAAAAAAATAGTTTATCCCTTAAATGTGATTTAAACCTTCTATATAAGCCCTGAATTCCATGTAAAAAATACAAAGTGAATGCCAAGGGAAGTTGAAAAGTCGTAAACCCTGGGGAGGGAGGGAGGTGAGGTGATCTGTAAATTGCACTGAATATTCCAGGTTGGACTTGCGAGGGCTCGCTGCAACATCTATTCACAGTGAGATATATCGTGCAACATCTATTCACAGTGAGATATATCGTTCACCAGTTATTTATTGAATTCAGCCATATTATTGTCATTATCTAGAGTGGCATCATTTTCAACATATTAATGCCGGCCTTCTTTAAATGTATTTTATTATTTTAATTGTCTCAGCCCTTCACCGTATACCAAACAAATCCAGAAAACAGGTAATACTCATGATACTTATTGACCAATCCATATGAAGTCGTCATATTTTTATGACAAATTTTTCTTTGGAAGTACATCGAAACATGATAAATTTTCTTTGGAAATTTTTTTATTAGTGTCTTGTCGATGTCAACATATCGAATATAACCACGACACTAAAAGATAAATCGAATCTCGACTTTCTTTACCTCGTTTCCATATCAGGCCTGAACAATTTTGGGATCAGATTTTAGTATCTAGACCACCTGCTCGTGTCGTGTAACGCTGTGCCCTACTGTGCAGCATATGAGAAATTTGTCTCTACCGTGAGAAGTGCCAATACAAAATAAAGTTACGACGCTTTAGAATTGAGGAAAGATAAAGCTTTGTTTCTCAGTAATATAATAACCTGGGGTCGAGAAAAATAGAATACTAGTGGGGAATAATAGATAACATATTAGTGGGGTAAGGGTGGGGAATAATATAGTAGAGTTGAACGGAAAAATAGAGAAAACATTTTATTACATATGGGTTGAAAAATATTTAATAATCAAAATCCATCCAAAATTTAAGAGAATTAATTTATTTCATCATAACTATTATATATCTGCTATATATAAAATAAAACAAAAAAATGTCATCATACCATGTGAAAAAAAAACGAACCAAAGCGAGTTTTTGTTTCCAGGTTTTTCCTTTAAACATGGGTACGTTGTGTTTTGGAAAAGGAGAAAGCTCATCCACCGAGTTACCCTTATTTTTCATTTTCGTTAAGCTATGCTTACTTTGTATTAAGTAAAGATATGTTTGACAGTAAAACAAGAGCCTGCGTCAATCTTTCTTTGCAGGAAAAGGTTATATAAGGATCCACATAATATCATTTCACTATGTGAAACAGTGTGTTAAGAAAAAGACGTAATTCTGTAAAACAAAAGGGTTACTTAAGAATCCGCGTATAATATAATGATCTGTGAGCTACGACCATAAGACACGACATGGTGGGGGTCTTTTCTAGAATATTCTTTCATATAACATCGCCTTCGCCATCAACACCATCTTTTTCTCTTTAGACTCATTTTCCATAATGAACTGTCCTCACGTTTGTCACCTTCGCCATTAACACCATCTTTTCCTGTGAGTGTTATTTTTAAGAATGAAATTTCTTCATGCTTGTAGTGATGGAGACATTGATGTTTTCTTGGTGAAACCTGGGCTGATTGAGACTATTTTACAATTCTGCAAGTTATTAGAAGTTTCCTAATCAAGTGCTTTCTATCATTAGATGATATGACCAAAGTTTCACATAGTTGTAAACATGGCCATATATTATAGTTCTCCATATTCTTTTGAAATGACTTGAGTATATATTATAGAGCTAAATCAGTGTAGATTTTTTTTTAAGTATTTCATCCTTATCTTCTCACATGATTTTATCCAAAGACAAGTTATGTTGTACCTACCGGTCAAACTTACACTTCACAATTTATTCATAGAGAACAAGTGAACCTCAAATAACATATGACCACGATACATCACCTAAAACCATATAATAAGAGGGAGCTATTTTCAACCTTTTCTTCGAGTGAGAACTTGTGAGTGTATCACCTTTTCTTAGCATAACCTTCAATGGATCTAAATTGGTCTCACCTTTTCTTAGCATAACCTTCAATGGATTTAAATTGGTCTCTCCTCGCACACCCTGTATGTACTTGTTACCTGAAGCATTGAAATAATCGTAGGTCCAGTTAGCAAACCAACATATGCCCATTTCTTAAGGGTTGAAGACTCCATTCAAGGTGAAGTTCGCATTGTTACTTCAAGTAATCTAGGTCCACCTTTTGTAACTTACCAGTAAACTCAATTGATTTTTTATGATATCACTATGTAATGTACTCATATATCCGGATACCTCTAGATTCGCCTTCTTGGGAAAATTACAAATTTCGATACCAATTAAATAATAGAGAAGCACAATACACATATATGCAATGATCAAGAAGTGTACTAAACTATAAAGGAAATGATTAAGATGCCTTGAATAGAATTAATAGCAAGCATCAATGATATAAACAGATATTAGAAATAGTAAATTACACATCGGAATATTAAATACAGAGAAAACAAAGAGAGAAATTATCTTTAAATAAATCATTCAGCAACTCGCTTGTGATGTCGGATGTTCCACTCAACCATAGACACTATTTTTCTAGTTCTCAACAGCAAGTCACCCCCAAGCAAGGGCTATCAATCCACAAGGATGCGTCCCAAGCCAACTCTAAACCACACAACAATTAGCTAACAAATTCTCATGACTTTCCCAACCACACAACAATCCTAGTTTACCATCTTTCTTCCCCTTCAGCTTGCACAACCCAATGAAATGAACCACTTTTTCTGCAATACGGTCCCTCAAATTGTTCCACTTCTTTCACAGGGACCCAATGCTATTGATCAGTAAATTTAGATATTGGAAACTTCAAGGATTATCAGTTGTGGATAGTTCATTCACAACTACCATCATTCTCTTGCACATAAGCATGCATTCTTTTCTCGAATCATCAATAGTTACTTACAACCAATAAGCAATGTTTTATTTTCCCATAATTCATTTCTCATGCTTGAAACATGTGCAAGAATAAATGAGGAACCGAGTGACAATCATTGAGGAACCAAATGCATGAGTAACAAATGATTGAGTATAAAAAATGATCGAGGAACCCCCAAACAACCAAAAACATGGTTTATATAATTACATGCAATTAAGCACCACATGGCTTCCCCACTTTATCCCCTCTCTCTCATAGAATCATATCCCCCTATCTTTTTCCTTGTCAATCTTGCATCAAGCTATGTATTTTATTATTAATATTCAAATCATTCCATTTCTAGGCACTGCATCCTTTCAACTTTACAAGCACTTTGGCCTTATTTTGTCACTTTTGTGAGTGCATTTACAAAAGAGTGAAATCAAAATTTCTAAAATCTTCAAAATGCCATGGGTACTCTTCGCGTCTTCATGCTCCCAAGTAGCATCTTCAAGATCATAATAGTTCCATTGAACCTTTCTAATCATATGGCTCGATTAGATAGCGCTTTGACCTTCTTGCCCATTAGTACATCGGATGGACGTGGAAGTCTCGTTCTGGATCCACCCAAATCAAATTCGAATCAATAACATGGTTAGGATCATGCACATGCTTTTTCAACAAAGAGACATGAAATACATTATGCATATTCATGGAATTAGGCAATGCAAGCATGTATCCAACTCGTCCTATTTTGTCCAATATCTTAAATGGACCATATAATCTGGCTACTAGCTTTGTACAATTACCCAACATTAATGAGCTCTTATTGGGCTTCACTTTCAAAAGCACATGCTCTCCCACTTTAAATTCTCTAGTTTTTTTGTACTTATCTACATAACTCTTATGTCTATCTTGTGCTGGTTTCAAATTCTGCTTAATTTTAACCACCTCGTCTTCCATATCTTTAAGCGATTCTGGCCCAAGTACCCCTCTATTTTTTGGATTGTCCCAACTCACTAGAGTATTGCATTTTCTACCATACAAAACTTCAAATGGTCTCATCTTCAATGAATCTTGATACTCGTTATTGTAGGAAAACTCAACCAAATGTAAGTAATCTTACCACTTAGATGGCTTATCCATCTCATACATTCTCAACATGTCTTCAATCACTCGGTTGACTATCTCCATTTTTCAGATTTGTACTAAATTCTTTAAATAATCCTCTCCAAAAGTTTGAAGTAAACAGGTAAAATCACAAATTCAGGTAACACTTTTGTGAGAACCATGTCGCACAAATTCGTAATGGGAAATTTTCAGTCTAACTCTTCAATTTTTTCGTCCAAAAGTTAAATCTAACGACACCCTTGAAAAATCTAATGACAATTTTAAATCTAACAACAATTTTAAATCTAAAGTTATTTTTTCCATTAAAACTAACTTTTGTGAGTATGTGTAATGTCCCCAAGGCCGAGCCCTGTTGTAAATCATGTCTATGAAGTATAGATCTTGCATTATGAATTGTAATTATGTTTTATAGGCTGGTGAGCTAAGTTTATATAAGTTGGTGGGATTATGTGTTATTAGGCCGGAGAACCTAAGTGTTAAGGCCGAGAGCCTGCTTTTGTATATGTAATCATGCAGAACATTAATAAAAATATAAACACTGCTGCGTGCAGACCGACCACGATGAATGATTAATGGGGGACTAATCTTCCATAGATTGGGTAAGGGATTGGGGGTTGGAAGGTTGGAAAGAGAGGCTAAGTGTTGAGCCTAGGGGCTTATGTCCTTGGGAATAATATTTTAATATTATTCCAAAAGCCATGTGAAATATATGTTGTGTCCTAAGTTCCTGGAGAGGAACGCATGCTGATGGAGTGCATGCAGCTTCATGGGTGACATGTGTCGACCCAGGCACATGCAGTTATAAAACTACAAAATTCAACCATGGAGGGGGTCGGTCCTCATTCCATCATACTTTGTGTCTGATTTCAGATACCCTCACGTAGCTTTGAGAACCAGAAAACCAAGACGTCTTCCTGAAGACCAAAACATCATCCGTCTTATTCCGTTATTGGTCTGCATCTTCCCTTGACATACCTATGCACTATTGAGAGAACTGGTCAGGAGGGGAAAGTCAACTTGTGAGTTCCAGAACCCAGTCTATCTGCCATTGCAGAGTTGAATCCATACCCGATTTGCCTGTAGGTTGTTGTTTTCTATTTTCCTAAGTGGGGTTGTGTTGTGGTTATCCTCACCGTGCGGGAATTGAATCGGAAGGGGCTGAAGAACTGGGTTTTAAGGCCCTTAGTTGAAGAGGCAGTCTGTCAGGCCTGTGAGAAGCTCTTTCAAGGTGAAGGAGTCTGATGGGAAGTGGTATTCTTCCAAAGAGAGTCCAACACCAGCTACGGAGCTCTAAGACTTCCTGAACCGGCCTGTTGTCGAGACCCAGAGAGGGAGGTGAAGCACTGATGGATTGTGCTTGTGAAGGTGTATACTCTCGGGCGAAACAAACATGTGGGGAATATGAGTCCATGAGTAATGGGCGTAAGAAGACATCCTGGGAAGAATCCTTTCAGTTATTTTGTGCAGTTTTCCTTGTAACCTTAGCCTAGACTAGGATTCCTTGCCTTGGGTGGAGGTTAGTCCCAGCTCGGGGGTGACCCACTGCTAAACATGATAAGTAGCATGGTCTAAGGCTGGGAGGTTTGTGGAAGGCCTGCACATAGTTGGTGAAATTACCACGGTTTCAAAGATAAGTATCAACTTATGCTTAATATTATGTTTTGCATGCCTGTGGTGCTTATATGTATCATGTATTATGTTGTGCATATGAATTATTGTTAATGTCAGGGATTACTTATGTTAGCAGTAATCTTGTGCTTAATTTGAGTTAAATGTGTTTAATGTGATTTAAATGCATGTTATTAATTAAGTATGAGAATGATGTTGTTCTTCACAGTAGCGTTTGCCTGACCAGTGGGATGATGGCCGGGGGACGTTACAGTATGGTATTAGAGCCTAGTTTCAATGTTGATCCTGGATGGGCTGGATAAGTGGTCTTTGGAATGAGGTTTTGAGAAGAAATTGTGTCTGGAGGACTAATTTCAGACCTCAGAATGTTTTTGAGTGTCAATGGACTACTTGACCGTGTTACAAAGCTCAAGAGATGTAGCGGTATTACAAAACTACAACCGGTGTGGTATATGGCCATAGGGAGAGAGAGAACTCCACACCAGAAGTGTTGGATCAAGTAGATGAAGGTTCAGAAGGAGGGTACCAAGTCATTGGCCAGAAGTCCTTGAGAAGCAGAGTTGGACGGTTAGAATTCTCTATGGAGAACTCGCAAAATCGCGAGGGTTGTAAGATGGCTAGAAGTTGCAAGGTGGTTAGTGGATGGAGAAACTTGCCACCCTAGGATCTAGAATAAACGTGGGTCATTGATTGTGGTTGGTTTGAACTGTTGGATTATTTCGTGAATTCAGGGATCGTGAACTTGGAGCGTAGGCAAAATTCTTGGTCACTCCAAGTGTCGAACCAAGAAAGAGATTAACAAGGGTAGAATCAGATGGTGGAGAACTTCTAGGAAGAAGTGTCAAAATCCTGTGAACCGTTAGATCTAGCCAACTAGCGAGGAAGTTAGGGATGAAGAGCTTTAATAGGTGTAAGCATAAGAGAGATCTGGACCGTTAGATCCAAATCATCGATGATCGTTGGATCTCATACAAGAACTCGTCTATCAGAATTCAGGGATTGAAGTTACAAGAGATTTGGAGTCGCTGCATCGTGAACTCCTAGTTACCGAAAACCCAAAACCCAAAAATCTTGAAACGATCTACACCGTAGATTATAGGAGAATAACTTGACCATTGGATCAAGTAAAATGAATAGACCATAATTTCATAATTTCAGCAAATGGAAGTTCGAGATGTGTAGATGCACGAAGTCCTAATGCCCAAAACTCCAAAACGAAAAGTAAAAGTAGTGGGGCCCCCTAACATCGTTCGGAGTGAGGTGGACCTTATTAAGGACACCATGTGTCACTACCTTGGTGGGAGACGTCTATGTTGTGGGCGCGGAGGGTAAGGAAATCAAATTTTTGGAAGTCGGGAGTTGGAGAGGGAAGCGAGTGCGAGAACCTCCGAGACCAAAACCCTGAAACCCAAAACCCTGAAGCCCTGAAATCCAAAAACCCAAAGTTTCATTTGGAGAGCCTTGTAGCACCTAGCATTTTAGCATTTGATCACGGCCCGTGGACGCATGAGTTGGGGACTAAGAAAATGGGGGCTATCACTGGAAATTGCAGAGCCAAACGGAGCTCAGAAAATTCATAGAATCGAAATGTTTTCTTATTCGCACTGGTTTATGAATGTTGTAGTTTTATTAAGGGTTTAAGGCCTGACAAACTTCGGCTGACTTCACGTTGTCTGTGCAGAGTTCAACGAGTGCTAGGATAGCCGTGAATCGACGCCGAGTATAGAAATGGAAGAGGTGTTGATTGCCTCCAATTCAGAGAATGAAAGATAAGGAAGGGATGTCAACTTGGGAGTCGAAGGATCGAACTCCAATGGGCATGGAAGAGAATTGGATAAGGAAGGGAATATGATGAAAATCATTGAAATATTGTAGAAAGATGCCCAGGTTCGTCGAGATGATAACCGAAATCTCATGAAAGTTAGGGATAGGCAGGGTCAATTCAACTTAAGGATGTTGAGGAGCCTAGAAAGAATAGAAAAAAATTTGAAAAAGGAGAGTAACTCAAGCAAGACAGAGAGTCACAGGATCCCTGAGAGGAAAAGAAGATAAAGGAGTGTTAGTATACATCATCGTCACTCCCTAAATCATTCCAGTAGGGAAGCACACAATAGTTCAAGCCCATCTCCTACCAAAAAGAAAAGGAGATCTGGGATGGATGAATTGAAAGGGGAAATGAACAAGATCAAGCCTCCAATGTTCGATGGAGAACATAAGAATGAGGAAGATGTCGAAACTTGGTTGTTGGGTATGAAGAAATACTTTCAACTGCAGAATTATTCCTCTCATGTAGATGGCAGGATTTCCATGTATCAACTGAAGGGAAAGGCATCCATGTGGTGGGATCAACATGTGCAGGTGCAGCACATCAGGGAAAGGGACATCACATGGCAAGAATTCAAGAGGTATTTCGAGAGGAAATACTTAACTAAAAGATATTATGACAGAAAGATGAAAGAGTTCTTTGAACTCAAACTGGACAACAATACCATTGATGAGTATGAACAAAAGTTTTTAGAATTACTGAAGTATGTTTCGTTCATCAAAGATGAGTCTGTTAAGATTCAAAGGTACCTGAGTGGATTACCACCTCCTATTGGGGATACGATTCAGTATGATGACCCAATGACTATGGAAGAAACAATAAGAAGAGCGAAGTGATTATTTGAACAACAAAGAGAAAAGCCTACCTTTTGGAAGGCTTGGGATGACCAGAAAAAGTTCAAGAAAGAACAAAGGCAGAAGGGAAATAAACCACCCTTTTTCAGAAATAGTTCTCAAGGACATCCATCGTTTAGAGAGCCGAGAATGACTAAAGTGGGAGAACAAAGGCTAAGACAGACGCCCATTCAGTGTTGGGGTTGTAAAGAGAACCACAAGTACAAAGATTGTCCCCATAAAAATGGCAAAGGAAGAGCTATTCATAATGTTCAACAAGCTGAAAAAGTGGAGGACATGGGCAGTAGAATTTCAAGGATCTATGTGGCCCTGGACAACAAGCAAGCTAAATTTCAGTCACACATGATTGAAGTGGAAGGTATGATTAACAACCAACCATTTATTATTTTAATTGATTTAGGGGGTAGCCATAGTTATATATACTTTAGGGTGGTGGAAAGTTTGCATTTATCAAGAAGCAAACATGAAAAGTCTTGGTTAGTGTAGTTGGATACAGGAACCAAGAGCAAAGTCATTGAGTTGGTTAAGTCATGTCCGATGGACATGAAGGGATTGAGCACGAAGGCTGAATTGAATATTCTGTCTTTAGGCTCTTATGACTGTTTAATTGGGATGGACTGGTTGGACCAGCAACATGCCTTCCTGGACTATCATAACAAGGAATTTACATGCCCGGATGAGGAGGGGAATCAGAAAACAGTCCAAGGAATTCCCAGAACTGTGGTTGTTAGAGAAATCTCATCAATGAAGTTGAAAAAGTGCTACATAAAAGGATATCAATTGTTTGCAACCCATGTGGAGGAAGCATCCAGAGATGAAGTCTCAAATATTGGACACCATGTGGTACTAACAAAGTTTGAAGACGTATTTCAAGAGGTACCCAGACTACCTTCGAAGAGAGATATCGATTTTTCTATAAATTTGATGCCTGAAGCAGCTCCACTCTCGAAAGCTCCTTATAGAATGAGTATGCCAGAGCTGAAAGAGTTGCAATTGCAGCTTGAAGAGCTTCTAAAGAAGGGGTACATTCACCCAAATGTGTCACCTTGGGGTGCCTCGGTCCTGTTCGTGAAGAAGAAGGATGGGATGTTGAGGCTGTGCATTGATTTCAGACAGTTGAACAAAGTAACAGTGAAGAACAAGTATCCTCTGTCGAGGATTGATGATCTCTTCGATCAGTTCAAGGATGCAAAGATATTTTCAAAAATATCTAAGATCTGGATATCACCAAGTAAGAATAAAAGATGAAGACATCAACAAGACCTCCTTTAGAACAAGGTATGGGCATTAGGAGTTCATAGTGGTGCCGTTTGGAATGTCAAATGCACCTGTTGTTTTTATGTGCTTGATGAATGGTGTATTTAGGGACTATCTAGACAAGTTTGTCATAGTCTTCCTGGATGACATTTTGGTGTATTCCAAGTTAGAGGAAGAGAATGAACAACACCTGAGGATGGTGATGCAAGTGTTGAGAGAACACCGGCCGTATGCCAAGTTGAGAAAATGCTCGTTTTATCAAAGGAAGATCCATTACTTGGGGCACATTAATTCAGAGGAAGGGATCATTGTGGATCTTGAGAAGGTTGATTCCATCAGAGAATGTTCAGTGCCAAGGAATGTGGCAGAAGTTAGATCCTTTATGGGTCTAGCGGGCTATTACATAAGGTTTATTGTAGGGTTCTCAAAGATAGCTCACCCTATCACTTCCTTGAAAAGGAAGGAGAACAAGTTTTAGTGGACTTAAGAGTGTGAGAAAAGTTTCCAACGATTAAAGAAACTATTAACCAACACTCCAATCTTGAGGATTGCAGATCCAAATGCAGATTTCATAGTATGCATTGATGCATGCAAAGAAGGACTGGGAGGATTTCTCAGTCAGAATGGATTTGTAATCCATTATGAGTCCAGGATGTTGAAAGAGAACGAAAATAATTATGCCTCTCACGATTTGGAGATGGAACAAATCGTTCACGCTCTAAGGAAATGGAGGCATTACCTCATGGGAAGGAGGTTTGAACTCAGAACAGACCATAACAGTCTGAAGTATTTGTTTGATCAACCAACCTTAAATGCTAGACAAAGTAGGTGGATGGAATTTCTGTGTGAGTATGATTTTGAGATCAAGCATATCAAGGGAAAGGAGAATAAAGTGGTTGATGCACTCAACATGAGGGTGCATGAATTACATGCTACAACCATTAGCATGTATCGGACTAATATTAAAAGCAAAATTTTGGAGGTTGCAAATGTAGATCTGCAGTACAGAGAATTGGTAGCCAAGATATAGCAGGGTAAGATGCCACAAAATATGGAAAATTATAAATTGGAAACCGATGGAATACTGTTTTACAAGAACAAAATTTTTGTACCCAATGTCCAATGCTTGAAACAGATGATTTTGCAGGAGATGCATAATGTGCCTTATGTAAGGCACCCTGGATATCAGAAAATAGTAGCAGCGGTCAAGAGCCATTACTTTTGGCCAAGTATGAAGAGAGAGATCGTTGAATACATCGCTAGATGTATGGAGTGCTAGAAAGATAAAGCTGAGCATAGGCACCCAATAGGGTTGCTGCAACCTTTACCCATTCCTGAGTGGAAGTGGGAAGTGGTGACAATGGATTTTATTACAGAATTGCCCAGAACAAGCAAGCTTCATGATTCGATCATGGTGGTGGTGGACAAGCTTACAAAAGCTACCCATTTTATTCCACTGAAAACTACTCACAAGGTAGAAGATGTTGTTGATATTTTCATAAAGGAAGTGGCATGATTGCATGGAATTCCTAAAATGATTATGTCTGACAGAGACCCAAAATTCACCTCGAATTTCTGGAAAGGATTGTTCAAAGGATTCAGAACGAATCTGAACTTTAGTAAAGCTTATCATCCTGAGTCTGATGGATAGACAAAGAGGGTGAACAGAGTAATAGAAGACATACTGAGAATGTATGTGATGGACAAATGGGAAGACTGCTTGCACTTGATAGAATTCACCTACAACAATGGGTATCACGCATCGTTGAATATGAGCCCATTTGAAGCACTTTATGGAATAAAGTGCAATACTCCAGTGAGCTGGGATAATCCATCTGATAGAGCAGTAGTTGGGCCAGAGTTGCTCGAGGAGATGGAGGACCAAATGATAAAAATTAAGAAGAATTTGAAAGATGCCCAAGACAGGCAGAAAAGTTATGCTGATAAGAACAGAACCCATAGAGAGTTCAAAGTGGGTGATCATGTTTTCCTGAAAGTGAAAGCTAACAGGAGTTCCCTAAATCTTGGAAGTTGCACCAAGTTGGCAGCTAGATTTTGTGGGCCATTTGAAATCCTGGAAAGGATTGGGCCAATTGCATATATGCTTGCATTACCTATATCTATGACTGTACATAATGTGTTTCATGTTTCATTTCTTAAGAAATATATACCAAATGCTAATCATGTTATTGATTAGAATGTGATTCAGGTGGAACAAGAAGGTGTTCTGCAAGTGCATCCTGTGCGCATATTGGACAATAAAAACAAAGAGCTCTAGAATTGAGCTATAGGGATTGCAAAGGTCCAGTGGACCTAGTATGGTCCTGAGGACATGACATAGGAGCATGAAAATGTTGTGCGGGCAGAGTACCCACATCATTTTGAAAATTTTGAAAAGCTTGCAGATGCAGTGTAAAACTGCATTGAGGATAGTGCAAAATAAGGGGAGGGGATTGTAATGTCCCCAAGGCCAAGCCCTATTGTAAATCATGTCTATGAAGTATAGATCTTGCATTATGAATTGTGATTATGTTTTATAGGCTAGTGAGGCAAGTTTATATAAGTTGGTGGGCTTATGTGTTATTAGGCCGGAGAGCCTAAGTGTTAAGGCCGGGAGCCTGCTTTTGTATATGTAATCATGCAGAACATTAATAAAAATATAAACACTGCTACATGTAGACTGACCACGATGAATGAGTGATGGGGGAATAAGCTTCCACAAATTGGGTAAGGGATTGGGGGCTGGAAGGTTGGAAAGAGAGGCTAAGTGTTGAGCCTAGGGGCTTAGGTCATTGAGAATAATATTTTCATATTTTTCCAAAAGCCATGTGAAATATATGTTGTGTCCTAAGTTCCTAGAGAGGAATGCATGTTGATGGAGTGCATGCAGCTTCATGGGTGACATGTGTCAACCCAGGAACATGCAGTTAAAAAACTACAGAAGTCAGCCGTGGAGGGGGTTGCTCCTCATTCCATCATCCTTTGCGTCTGATTTCGGATACCCTCATGCAGCTCTACGAGCCAGAAAACCGAGACATCTTCCTGAAGACCAAAACATCATCCGTTTGATTCTATTATTGGTTTCAGTCTACCCTTGACATACCTATGCACCATTGAGAGAACAGGTCAGGAGGGGAAAGTCGAATTGTGAGTTCCATAAGCCATTCTATCTATCATTGCAGAGATGAATCCGTACCCGATCTGTCTGTAGGTTGTTGTTTTCTATTTTCCTGAGTGGGGTTGTATTGTGGTTATCCTCACCATGCGGGAATTGAGTTGGAAGGGGCTGAAGAACCAGGATTTAAGGCCCTTAATTGAAGAGGCAGTCTCCCAGGCCTGTGAGAAGCTATGTCCAGGTGAAGGAGTCTGCTGGGAAGTGGTATTCTTCCAAAGATATTCCAACACCAGCTACGGAGCTCTAAGACTTCTTGATCTGGCCTGCTCTCGAGACCCAGACAGCGAGGTGAAGCACTGATGGACAGTTCTTGTGAAGGTGTATACTCTCGGGAAAAGCAGGTATGTGGGGAATGAGAGTCCATGAGTAGTGGGCATAAGAAGGCATCCTGGGAAGAATCCTTACGGTTATTATGTGCAATGTTCCCTGTAACCTCAGCCTAGAATATGATTCCTTGCCTTGGGTGGAGCTTAGTCCCAACTCGAGGGTGACCCACTGCTGAGCATGATGAGTAGCATGGTCTAAGTCTAGGAGGTTCATGGAAGGCCTGCATGTAGTTGGTGTAATTACCACGGTTTCAAAGATAAGTATCATCTTATGCTTAATATTATGTTTTGCATGCCTGCGATGCTTATATGTATCATGTATTATGTTGTGCATATGAATTATTTTTAATGCTAAGGATTATTTATGTTAGCAGTAATCTTGTGCTTACTCTGAGTTAAATGTGTTTAATTTGATTTAAATGCATGTTATTAATTAAGTATGAGAATGATGTTGTTCCGCACAGTAGCGTTTGCCCGGCCAGTGGGATGACGGTCGGGGGACGTTATAGTGTGGGTGAGTTTGTGAGTCTGAGCGTTTGGGCACAGAGTTTTGTGACTTGAAGTGTGGCCATGTAATAGTCTAGTGGACCGTGACTTGGCCGCGAAGGCATAGCTCTATGGCCAAGTTGTTGGCGTTCTCACGGTATTGCTCTGTTCAACTTAGGCCCACAACATTACAAGTAAAAATCTATAATATTTTTTTTTTCAGAGAGAAATATATCTTTAAATAGTTAATAAAATAAATATGTTCCCAAGAGGACATTACAACTTAAATTAGTCTGATTGTTTAGTTAAATTAGGACATTAAAACTTAAATTTGTTCAGTTCATGATTGTTCCCATCAATTAACCTTCACCAAAACTTTTCTAAAATCAAATACAACAACAATTACCTTCATGTTAGTACCTTGTTTACAAAATTACCAAAACACAAAAGAAACATTAACTAGTCTATTACAGTGAATATCAAGCCTATCATTATCCCTTGTACCGATATTCTTTATCTTGTAGACACTTTTTCATAGTTCCCTGTAAGACTATCTGTGATTTTTGCAAAAAAAACACCTTCCTCATCCAACTGTAGTGCCTCCTTGGACATTTGATCTGTAGCCTTGTTATATGTTCTGTAAATTTTATGTTCTTTTAGTTGAATAAAAATTCCACGCAGTCTTGATTTTTTCTATCCATGGCTTCAAAGTGAGTACCTATAAATTATTATCATTATTGAACCAATCAATAATTATAATGTCCCCACTTTGGGACATCATCACAGGGCAAAGACTTATGATGACCAGAGTAGCCAGATGGATGTTATAGAAAGTACATGGGTATTTGAGAGGCATTGTGGGGTCCAGTTGGCATTTATCATCATATTCCATCATCATGAGCCATTCCGCACAGGTTGGCTTTGGTTTCGTTCCATTCCGACCATTTCCATGATTTTGACTATTTTGAGCTATAAGATAATTAAAATCACTAAAGAGGGCATTTGGGGCACATTACTTGGAGGAACCTCTCAATGTAATACCTCATTAGAATAGGGAGGAGCAGCACTACAGGATTGGATGGATAGAAGTGACTTTCAGTGGCCAGGGAAGCCACAAGGAGAGATAAGAATATTTTCAGAGGTAAAAAGGTTAATTAATTAATTAAAGTGATTTAATTAATTAATTAAATATTAATAAAATGAAAGTCACTTTGGAGGGACAAGGTGAGACAAAAAGTATAATGGAAAGGCAATGGCCTCTTCTCATTCATTCATGTATGATCTTATTTTAATTTATGGCTTCTAGCTAGTGAACCCAATATTGGGGGTTTTGAGGGTTTTGACATAACAAACCCTAGAGGACGATTCGGTGGTGAAAGATTCCACCTATCTTGTCCCAAGATTGGTCTGGAAGATGCAATACTCTCCCACACCATTATAGTTCCATATCTACTCAGTTGCAAGAGGATTCCACATCAATTTCATGTGCAGGTAGAGAGAGGGTGCACCAGTTGAGGAATTCCAGCAAGAGGGGTGCACCATCTTTGGAGAGAGATTCGTTGTAGGAGATTGGTAGGGCCGTTGAGGATTATATCACTTGGGTTTTCATTGCAGGGCCTTGGATATCAAATCTAGTTCTTTCTAAGACATTTTTATGGCTCAGATTATTTCTTGAGCAGTGGGGCGAATTGAAGAGAAGGAGGGCATTTTTGAGATCCAGATCTAGTCCGTTTGGAGGGGTTACACTTTAGATATGACCCTGATACTTTACCTAGTGACTTGTAGTGTCCTGATCTATATTTCTAGAGAGTTTCAAAGCATTTGGAGGCCTCCTTCAACAGGGCTAAATTATCTAGGGTTTCAGTCATCCAGTGGGGAGCACCATTCATTCGAGGATTTCAGATCTATAGAGATTGAGGGGGATCTTGGAGATTTGGTAACCTGGGCTGTTCTTACCATCACCCAATATATCAATTGGAATATTTATTAGGGTGATTGGACACTTTTGGCAGCAGGGCCGAATTATCTAGGGTTTCAGTCATCCAGTGGGGCGCACCATTCAGTGGGGGATTTCAGATCTACAAAGATTGAGAGGGATCTTAGAGATTTGGTCACCTGGGTTGTTGTTACCATCACCCGATCTATTAGTTGGACTATTTATTAGGGTGATTGGACACTTTTGGTAGTAGGGCCGAGTTATTGAGGGTTTCAGCCTTCTATTGGAGCATGTCATTCTTCAGCTGGAGAGTTTGGCATTCATATCTACTTGTATTGATCTCCATTTCTCATTCAGCCTTTGGAGGCATCTTTTGTATTAGCAGGAGCATTTTGTAGCATCTCTTATCTATTGTCTATCTTCTTGGCCATCTGTTGAGCATTCTAGATCGGCATCTTCATTGTAGCAGGTTTCTCTATTTTATGAATAAAGAAGAAT
>ML779931.1:770664-785026 GCA_009831015.1 Picea engelmannii | reverse complement strand
CCATGGATGATTTTCACACTCTCCAGGAGAGAGTGTCTATGATGAGGACTAACTACCAGCAGTTGTTGACAGACAGGGATTATCTACTGAGGGTTGGTGAGATGTATCATGAGGCTCTGAGGGAGCAGGAGTTGGAGATGGACCGACTCACTCAGAAGTTGGAGAGCACTCGAGGATTCTTGAGAGGCACACAGGCCACACCTCAAGAATTAGAGTCTAGATCAGATGAGTCTCTTGAGTAGATCCATCAGAGATCCACTTCATCTATCTCAGTGGACACTCAGATATATCAGTCAGTCATGTTGATAGAGGATGTTGATGATCTAGCAGAGGAGAACTAGTTGATGGGGGACACTTCCATTTCTATCTTGGGAGTGGTTGACCTCCATGTAGAGGTTGATCCAGCATCACACCCCAGATCTATGATGCGGCATGAGTCTACAGGAGACGACATGAGTATGTCGGAGCATATAGTGATGAGTGATAGTTCATAGAGACATGTCAAGATGTATGATGAGATTCAGAGGGGTATAGTGCCTTGCAGGGAGGAGACACACCTAGGGGAGTATGCAGATGTCACTCATTTGCAACAACACATAGTCGTGGGGGATCACCTTCACCATTTCAGTAGCTGCATGAGAGATGAGAGAGGGAGGTTGGTTCACTAGCAGTCAGATGGGTTACTTCCGGTTGTATTGGATGGTTGGGATTCGGTGATGACCATAGGAGAGAATCTATCATGGATACTGATGGAAGAGCTTCTGGTCGAATCCTTGGGATTGACCAAATCATGTGACACCTCCCAGTCCTACAATCAGCTACAAATATGTTTTTTATCCTTTTCTGACACATTTATCATTGACAGGAGCATGAGGAGGATAGAAAATGAGCATAGAGGGCTTCTGAAAGTGATTACTCTCACACAGGAGTAGTTAGAGGAGATTAGAAGTGATAAAATTCCAAGTTTGCTATGGGACCCAGGAGTCTGTTTTGTCATCACAATGCTCATGTTGACCCAGGTTGCACTAGAAATCCACACACTCCACCTTGGTTTGGTTTGGAGTGGGTCTGCAGGTACTTGTTCTATGGGGCGAAACCTTTCCTACCACTTGATCATTATGATAGGGCATGGAGATGTTTGGATAGGTACTTCTTCTACAGAGACACCTATACAGATACAGTTTCTGGATAGCAGGTCTAGTGGTCACAGGTATTTCAGTTTGAGGATCCCAGAGAGGAGGATTCAGGATGTATGCAGGGGGAAGATAGTCATGGTCAGAGAAGTGCAGTGTCAGCATGAGGATCTATGACAGAGGTTAGCATGGGACCCAGGGATTACATGATTGATCAGTTCATTGACCGACAGGGGAGGGTGGACCATTACAGGGGAAATCTATTCTAACTTTCCATTGATATCCAGTGTCGAGAGGAGTGGATCGCTTGCGGGTGCCTCATGGAGGTCTTGCATCACCTCGGTTGGACATCAACATGTGCAGTTGATGGAAGTCCTGTGGATATTGGTAGAGATTTGGAGGATGGACTCATTTCGATATGAGGCCATGTGTCATATGCAGGAGGTTCACAGGGTTAATATCTTTCAGGACTATGCTTCGCAGAGTATTGCAGTTCACTTCCTGATATGGGATGTAGGGGGTGGAGTGCACTATTGTTCATCTTTCGAGGGGTTCTACTGTGTATCCCACAGGTAGACATGGGATCCTGGCATTTTAGTTGAGTGGATTTGGCTATTGCTTGAGGACAAGCAATTTTCTAGCAGGGAAGACTGTAATGTCCCCACTTTGGGACATCATCATAGGGTAGAGACTTATGATGACCAGAGTAGCCAGATGGATGTTATAGTGAGTACAGGGGTATTTGGGAGGAATTGTAGGGTCCATTTGGCATTTATCATCATATTCCATCATTATGAGCCATTCTACACAGGTTGGCTTTGGTTTCGTTCCATTCCGACGATTTCCATGATTTTGACTATTTTGAGCTATAAGTTAATTAAAATCACTAAAGAGGGCATTTGGGGCACATTACTTGGAGGAACCTCTCAGTGTAATAGATCATTAGAATAGGGAGGAGAAACACTACAGTATGGGATGGCTAGAAGTGACTTTCAGTGGCCAAGGAAGCCACAAGGAGAGATAAGAATATTTCTAGAGGTAAAAAGGTTAATTAATTAATTAATTAAAGTGATTTAATTAATTAATTAAATATTAATAAAATGAAAGTCACTTTGGAGGGACAAGGTGAGCCAAAAATCATAAAGGAAAGGCAAGGGCCTCTTCTCATTCATTCATATATGATCTTATTTTGATTTCTGGCTTCTAGCTAGTGAGCCCAATATTGGGGGTTTTGAGGGTTTTGACATAACAAACCCTAGAGGGCGATTCGGTGGTGAAAGATTCCACCTATATTGTCCCAAGATTGGTACAGGAGATGCAATACTCTCCCACACCATTCTAGTTCCATATCTACTCAGTTGCAAGAGGATTCTACATCAGTTTCATGTGCAGATAGAGAGAGGGTGCACCAGTTGAGGAATTCCAGCAAGAGGGGCGCACCATCTTTGGAGAGAGATTCGTTGTAGGAGATTGGCAGGGCCGTTGAGGATTCTATCACTTGGGTTTTCATTTCAAGGCCTTGGACATCATATCTAGTGCTTTCTGAGACAGTTTTATGGCTCAGATTATTTCTTGAGTAGTGGGGCGAATTGAAGAGAAGGAGGGCATTTTTGAGATCTATATCTAGTCCGTTTGGAGGGGTTACACTTCAGATATAACCCTGAGACTTTACCTAGTGACTTGCAATGTACCGATCTATATTTCTAGAGATTTTCAGAGCATTTGGAGGCCTCCTTTAGCAGGGCTGAATTATCTAGGGTTTCAGTCATCTAGTGGAGAGAACCATTCATTGGGGGATTTTAGATCTACAGAGATTGAAGGGGATCTTGGAGATTCGGTCACCTGGGTTGTTCTTACCATCACCCGATCTATGAGTTGGAATATTTATTAGGGTGATTGGATGCTTTTGGTAGCAGGGCCGAATTATATAGGGTTTTAGTCATCTAGTGGGGTGCACCATTCAGTGGGGGATTTCAGATCTACAGAGATTGAGAGGGATCTTGGAGATTCAGTCACCTGGGTTGTTCTTACCATCACCCGATCTATTCGTTGGCATATTTATTATGGTGATTGGACACTTTGGCAGTAGGGCTGAGTTATTAAGGGTTTCAGCCTTCTATTGGAGCGTGGCATTCTTCAGCTGGAGAGTTTCGCATTCAAATCTGCTTGTATTGATCTTCATTTCTCATTCAGCCTTTGGAGGCATCTTTTGTATTAGCGGGAGAATTTTGTAGAAGCTCTTATCTATTGTCTATCTTCTTGGCCATCTGTTGAGCATTCCAGATCGACATCTTCATTGTAGCAGGTTTCTCTATTTTATGAATAAAGAAGAATTGAGATGTTTTGGCTTGTCTATCTTATTTGATAAGGTTGAGGTATGTTCCATGGTTATCTCTTTTTGTTATTTGTTGCATACATATAAACACATCTAAAAGGTAGATCAGCAAAGTGTTTGACGAAATACCTCACTCAGAAAATTATTTAAAAAGACACCAAAACAGTGATGATCCTTGCATAATGGCTTGGGATCATTACAATAATGAACTTTGAATCACCTTCCAACATTAATATTGTAACCTTCAATACATTTTCAAAATACAATATGTACCATAAGGCTAACAATTCTCCTTTTTTATTTGTCCCATACCCACAGTTCATTTTCATGTGGAAGGTCCCTAAGGCTGGACATTTTAAAACAGAATCTGCCCCACATTTTTTTCCCATCTCCTATGAGGCTCCATCAAAGAACCCCACTGCATAATCCCAATCCAAACATGGAGGTTTATCAATCCTTAAGTTCTTTAACTTCTGGACATGTTTGTATTTTCCCAAGGCATGTAGGATGCAAGTACACACCTTGCCAGGGCTAGGAAACATATTTTCAAATATAATTATATTTATGTGTTTCCATAATATTTACTTGTGGTATTATGACATTTTATAAGTGTGTCAATCGACTTTGTTTTGTGATTATGTTACATCACATAATTTGGTATATACCATAGTCTTGTTCTCAACATATGCCCATATTACTAAAAGTAAAAATGCTAACATTTATTAGAATTAAAAATTAAGAGATTTACTTGTGGGGTTACAACATTTAATTATGAAAATTAGAAAAATATTATAATTTAGAATGACCTATGCTACATTGAATTGTCATATATCAATTATAATACTTTACGATTGCAACTAATAAATTCCATGAGGATTCCAAATGAATGTCTTATAGATCTCAGACATTTAAATTTTTAAATGTCCCATGTCACATACCATCCCAACACTCAAATCACCTATAATTGCATCCTTTCTCAATTATAATCTTCAAAATTATACCTCCCTCTCTCAATATCTATCAATTCATATTCTTATGGCCCATCTCTAAGAGATAGTTACAATTGTTCCTCTTCTTTACATGCCACTTGAAAAATCAATTCAACTTCTACATGTCATTTGATGCCCACTTGCTAATGACAATGAATTGGTTCAATAGTTATTGTCAATGCACCATACACATGTTGCTTTTGATCTTGTAATCCCTTGTACATTTTGTCAATTCATTGAGGTCAATATATGCACCCTCAAAGAAACCAATAGGATTGATCTATTCCATGGTAACGTTGAGTGCTATTCTACCAAGAACTCGATCAACTTAGTCCTCAATCATTCAAGTACTCATAGACCATACTACACGAAGAATTGACCAATTGACCAATAAACATTCTTAGAGCCTTTTAGGTTTTTGTTGACATGTTCTAGAAACATGCATCCATTATTTCCATTAATTGTCCAACAATGTCATCTTCAAGTCAATTATGCATAGTTCAGTAAATCTATCACTTCCATATCAGGTCGGTTCTCTCCTAGTGGAACTTACCAACAAAACTTAGTACTTAGTCACACTCTAACCTAATTAACTATTTGACTTCTTACACACTTCCTTATGATTCCTAGGAAATGTTTAATTTGTGTTCTCAAATTCCTTTAATATCATGATTGATATCCACATATTGTTGTTTCCATCATGCAGTTGTGGAGAAAATATACTTGTATATCAAAATTTACAAAGATATATTTCAATAAAGATTAGTAATTGATAATGAAAATTGTTTTACAAAATAAATGACCTCTCAAAATACAAGTCAAAGGGTGAGTCAAGTAATAAGTTGTGACTTTTAATTGGATATGTTAATTAGGTCTAGCTCAAGTGTCAGAGAGGATAATTTCGTATCTACCCCACCTAGGACCAATATGCACTTTGGACTTGTTTTCTTTCATGAGAAGACTATTGATTAGGACTCTTCCTTAGTTAATTTTTTATTGGGGATGGAAAGGTAACAACAATCTCATTCTAGCACATATATGTGTGTGTAACCTCTAACCAAAATTTTGGTTGGTAACCTACCAAAAGTACTCAATTGTTAACCTAGTGGAAATCTGTTGGTAACCAAGAGAGAATCTATTTCTCTCTCTCTCTCTCTCTCTCTCTCTCTCTCTCTCTATACCCCCAACTCCGTCCACTTGCTACTCTTTCTCTCTAGAGGAAAACAATGATAGTTTGTTCATTGTTATACTATTTTTCTTTCATTGTGAATAATTATTTTGTTAGTTAATGTTTAAAATCCATATAGTTTATAAGTTCCACATTTCCATATAAATTTCAAGAATCTATTTTGAATATTTTTGACACAAGCACATAGCTACACTAACCATTCAACACATAATAACATATCCAATCCATTGACTAGTAAGGCATAAAGTTCCATTTGAAGCTCTATTTTTACTAGTTTTGTAGATACCTTATGACACTTTCTTATATCCCTTTGATTTATTCATCATTTGAGATCTTTGGTAGTATATAGAAATATATTTACTTTTTTTTAGGGATGTTGATATTTACAAAATTTTGTGTGTTGGTGTAATTTACTAGTATTGTGGCATTGTTTCTCTTTAAATGAAAGGAAAAGAATCGAAAGCAATCTTGCAAAAAGGTAGAATTCATTTTGTTATCAAATATAAACAACCATGAGTAAGATGGAATTGAATTGCAAAGAGTGAATATGGCATTGTACTTAACAAAGAATAATCTAGTGTCATATTGTATAATTATATTTCAAGAACAAGAATCTATATATGGAACAATTATTTATTGAGTGCATCGTATTTTTTAACACGACTTCATAGTGTACAAGAGTCTTAAAGAAATATTATTAAAAATAAGCAATCACAAGTGACAAATCCTTAAAAACTAGGTTCAAAGTGTTTGCTAGCAAACATTTACACTAAGATTTAAGATATTTTCCATGATTAGAAAATCTATATTACTTTGTTAATGTTGGTATTTATATAATGAGTCAATCTATTCATCGATTGATTTCATTTTAGGTAATCTGTAATGTTCATTAGCTAAGCTATCAATATTCCTTAGGTTAGTGAGTCGGGCCAAGCTATGATATATGCTCCCTTAGTTATGGCCTCAAACAAAAATTTCATTAAAAAACTCAATGATTAACATGATTATGTAATTCACGCCAAGTTTTGCATTTTTCTGTGTTCTTCATTTCATAACAAGAGAAAGAAATATTCATTGCCAAGAGTCATTTATATTTGGACTAGGCTAACAAAACACATCTTGAAACCATCTAGTGAGACCTAATCTAGTGAGACCTAATGGGTAATTAAATCTCCCCCTATGCTTCACATGTCCTACATATTTTCATGAGTCTTGGTCACATCTCTTTGTAAGACATGAGTGACCTACTTGTGTACTAAACTGCTCAAAAAGGAACCAGTCTCCCACTTTGGTGGTCTTTTCCAATGTCTTACACTTTGGTTGTCTTTTCGAATTGTAGAGGCCATTTAACTAAAGGAATAGTTATAATGAATACTTCATTTTGGATGATAAAGTCTAATTTATAAAAATAAAAGAGTCTTAGATGGGAACTAATTATTATACTCATTTATTACTTCACACATATTGGCCAAAGTTATTGAATGCTTATCTTATTGATGATATTTATATTCATATAATATAACTTCAAATTGACAACTTATTGGATTTGTGTTGGATATGTAGGCATATCTAGCACATACATAACTCACACGTAGACGATAATAACAAGTGATGTTCCTTATATGCATATTTTTAAAATGTTCATGTAACTAATCATGCATACAAATAAATAAAGTAAATCATCAAGCTCCCTTTAAACCCTTAATTCCATATCGCATCTCCCATCCCTTCCTTTGTTGAAATATGTTGGAGTTTTGACAATATTTAACTAACTCTAGAGATAATCAAAATGCGAAATCTTCAAACCTTTCGACCTAATATATCTAATAGACAACTAGTATTAGTCATCACATTACTATTTGTAGAAATTTATATTAGGAATACGAACAACCCTCATACAACATTTGCACCATAAGGAATAAGGAATATATATGAACTATAAGGAATATATATGCTATCTTAGTGGATTCAACCATGTTCAAAGAATATGGACATGCTATTGAGTTAATTTTGGGTAGTTATCCACTCAATGTAGAAATCCCTTAGTTTATAGTACACAATTAGGACCCTTTATGTAACTTTAGGTGACCATAATGTATTTCACAGTTATGTATTTAGTTCAACCATATCCACAACTATCCAACAATTTTTCGTTAAATCTCTCAAGTGATCCAACTATATAATATAACATTTGCACAGTTCATATGTTATATAATATAACATTATCCAATCTGTGATCAGATAAGAGTGCACCACTTAGTAAAGAAAGATTTCTTATGTGCCCAGATTAAAGGCATAACAAGTTGTTGTGCACCACTTACTAAATATTTCTTATGTTATTAGTGGGTGCGTGAGGTTATGAATGGTGGATCCAACCATACGGTACTTTTAATATGCACATGATATTGAGTTATTTTTGGGTAGTTATCCACTCAATGTAGAAATCCCTTAGTTTATAGTACACAATTAGGTCCCTTAATGTAACTTTAGGTGACCATAAAGTATTTCACAGTTATGTATTTAGTTCAACCATATCCACAACTATCCAACAATTTGTCGCTAAATCTCTCAAGTGATCCAATTATATAATATAACATTTGCACAATTCATATGTTTTATAATATAACATTATCCAACATGTGACCAAACACGAGTGCACCACTTAGTAAAACAATATTTCTTATGTGCCAAGATTAAAGGCATAACAAGTTGATGTGCACCACTTACTAAAGATTTCTCATGTTATTAGTGGGTGTGTGAGGTTATGAATATATATGTGGTCTTAGTGGATTGAACCATGTTCGAAGAATATGCACATGCTATTGAGTTATTTTTGCATAGTTATGCACTCAATGTAAAAATCCCTTAGTTTATAGTACACAATTAGGTCCCTTTATGTAACTTTAGGTGACCATATAAATTATTTCACGGTATTTAGTTCAACCATATCCACAACCATCCAATATTAAGAGTTTTTGTTTTCTAGAGCCAAAATTCATACGATTTACAATTGTTTTCAAGGTAAAAATAGGTTTTGGACATGTAGGGATATGATGTTTGGCTTAATAATCAACAACAAATAAACTCAAAACCATATCAAGCAAGGGAGTTAGGGATTTTATAGTTAAGAAATCCCTTATTGGAAATATGGTTCCTTTATGTAACAATTAGGTATAAATCCCTTAGTGGAAATCCCATAGTTTATTGTAAAATTAGGTCCATTTATGTATCCCTTAGTGGAAATCCATTAGTTTATAGTAAAACTATGTCCCTTTATGTAACTTTAGGTGACCATAAAATATTTCACGGTTATGTATTTAGTTCAACTATATCCACAACTATCCAACAATTTGTCCTTAAATCTCTCAAGTGATCCAAATATATAATATAACATTTGCATAGTTCATATGTTATATAATATAACATTGTCACAAAAATTACATTTTCTCCACCTCATCTTAATTTATATTAGGAATACAAACATCCCTCAATTCCATCCCATTTAACATGACAATAAAGGAATTAGTATAAAAACTCAATGACATTTAAACAATGCTAATGGGAAGTTTAAAGAAATGGCATATAATCCATGTCCATGCAAGACCTTCACCTCATTGTGATTAAAACATGGGTGTGTGAGGTTATGAAGATTAAAATCTATGTTTTGGGGATTCTAATGCATTACATTATATGTGGTCTTTGTGGATCCAACCATAGGGAACTTTTAAGGAATCTTAAAGAAATGTTCTAAGACATTTTTTTAGTGGATCCAACCATAGGGAACTTTTAATGAATCCACTTACTTGTTGTTTTTCTGAATTGATTTCCCTTGGTGAACCCAACTTTCTGATTTCAATGACTTCTTTGTGTGGGTTTTATTGATTATTGTGAAAAGATTGTCTTTTTATCTTCTATCCCTTATCCCTTTAGTCATCGATCCTTGCCTGAGCAGTCGGCCAAGAGCCGAATCAAGGGTCATCACTTCGGTGTTTAAAGACCTATAGATTCAAATGTCCTTCTTTTATGTGCATGGATGATGAGTGAAGGATAATAATTTGTCCTATTGTCTATCCCTTACTTATGTTTTAGTTGATTGATTCATGGCTGAATTTTTAGTCTTTGCATGTTCTTCTTTGATGTGTATTGTGAATGATAAACTTTTGAGTTGAATGACAGTCCCTTGGTGAACTCAACTTCTGATTCCAATGACTTCTACGTGTGGGTTTTATTGATTATTATGAAAAGATTATGGTTTTATCTTCTGTCACTTATCCCTTTAGTCATCAATCTGTGCCTGAGTAGTCGGCCAAGAGCCGAATCGAAGATCGTCACTTTAGTGTTTAAAGACCTATAGATTCAAATGCCCTGCTTTTATGTGCATGGATGATGAGTGAAGGATAAGAATTTTCCATGTTGTCTATGGACCCCTTAGTTATCTTTGAGTTGATTGATTCATGGTTGAATGTCTAGTCTTTGCACCTTCTAATGAGTGAGTACCTCTGCGGCTTGATTGTTTAAAACTTTGATTTATCTCTGCATTTCTAATTGCTTGAACTTGTGTACATCTTTGGATTTTTATTGATAAAATCTACATTGTGGATAGATATTGAGGAGTGATTTCAACATGAGATTATCCAAACATTCCTTGCAAACGCTCTAGGAATTCTCAAGAAGGAAGAACATAAACTTCTTCTTCGACTAAGACTCTAAGTGAGCAACAACAATCTCATCAGAGGAGATTTCAAATGAGTCTGTAAATAGATCAACTGCGGAACTTGCTCAAGCCAATGATATGGATGAGACCTTCTTATATAGGTTGTGCATCAATACTCCTACAACTGAGAATGTAGGGAATATCTCTAGACAAGAGAATATTTCTGGTAAGTTTCTTAAATTTTGTTTATTTTTGTTGAATTTTTTTTCTTTTGAATTTATGTGAGGTTAAATCTTGAAGTTACTTTCAAATGTGTGTGTAGGAAATCAATTTAGAGCAAGGGAAGACAATGAGAGTGGATTTCAAAAAGATTTAAATGTCATTGCAGAGGGTGAAGATGGATTTAGGAGGTTGTGTTATGAAGAAACATAAGATTACATGCCAATGTCCACCTATCCTTCAGATGTTGGGGATGAACTTCCCTGGGAAGGGAATACTGAAGCAATGATGCTTGAGCGATTCTCAGGTGTTAAAAAGAGGTTGGAAAATGATTTGGTGGTCTTGGAACTCCCTCAGGAGAGAAAACAAAGTTTGCAAATTGGTTTTCATTCATTGGAAAACTTTATGGATACATATCAGAAGATGGGGCCAACCACTGACAATTTTGTCGATCTAATGAGGAAGCAAAATTCATAGGTGATGGGTCCTGATAAATAGGAGACAGTAAAAAATAGAGTTTCAAAAGAAGATGCCATTTCCATGTTCAATTTCAAAGAGGGCCCAAAGTGGAAGATATTGAAGGTGCAATATTTTAAGCACCTTGACTTTGTCGGACATCTATATAACAAATTTTTGGCGGCACATGAGAAATTGTCATGGAACAATGAGGTTCCACACTATTTTGAAAGACACTTTTTTTTAGGGATCTTCTTGCACGTGCACCCTGATTATACTAGTCTACCATCCAAATATTATGGGACTGGTAAAAGACGTATATATGATCAAAAAAGGGAATATTGAAGTGTGGCATTGTCGAGGCCTACATAACCTTTAGTACCTCACCCAACAGGGGCATTTGCATCACTTTCAGAGTTCCAGGCTACATCAGAAGTTGGCAAAGAGGCCAGGACTGGAATCAGGGAAATTTTGGAAACTGCTTTTGATGGTGTTGATGTTGTCATGAATCATCAGCGATCAGAAGTCAATTCCTGGGCCACATTTGTTGATAAAACAAATGCTGACTTAGATGCAATGTCAACAGAAGAAGTTTTGGAGTATGAAAAGTTTTTGTCAGGATGGTTGGAAGAAGGTCATTCAGAAAGATGACCCAAACTGTAGATTGGTATGTGTTTTATTTAGGAAACTTTTGACGCATTTTATGATAGTTTACTTCTAGTTCTAGATTTAGATATCCTTGTCTCTATAGAAATAATCAAATTCTTCTTACCATTAATTGCAGTTTGGAGATATGTTAAACGAATCTACATTCAATAGGGGACTTGATTCAACAAGTTTGAATTTGTATGGATTGAATCGGGTATGTTTTTATAATAGTTGTTCAATCTCAAATCTTTTGAATAAGAGATATGTAAGTTTTAAACCTATGAAGTAAAGCAATGCATATAGATTCTTAAGAAAAATAGAATTTAATCAATAACTCATGCATAGAGTACACAGATATTTTATACCAGAAACCCTCAACCAGGAAAACCTTTCTTATATTCATTATATCGAATTTCACCATTCACTACACAATATATATACAATATTTTTAGGTATTTTGTAGATACCAAAACCCTAATCCCTTAATCTAGGATTAATTTACAAAACTGCTAAAAATAGCAAAATCTGCTAAAAATAGCAAAAACTGCCCAACTGCGTGCAAGGGATCGTCAAATGCATGCCAGGGATCGTCAGATGCAGTTGTCATATCTGACATGCCCACACACACACACATGCAAATAATATAACACATACCCAACAAGATAAACATCATTTATAATTTTGTATAATTGTGAACACATTGAATCCTAGATTTAGTTCTTAGTTGTGTTGTTCACAACTCTCTATTCCATCTCCTAAGACTTGGGTTGGATTGTCTCGATTCTCATTTGGAGATTTTGAAGAGGGTGGGACTTCACAGGTATCATTTAATGTCTTAAAATCATTTAAATTTAATATGTTATAATCATTTAAATTTTCAAATTTGAAATGTGTTATATAAGCTAATGTGGAGAAGAGAGTACCTGAGAGTGTGCTCAGAAGGGAGATTGGGATTGAGGAAGCACCCAGATTAGGGAAGGATGTGTCCATTTAGGATGATTCATAAATGCATGTTCTCAAATTTTATCAAATTTTTGTTTTATCAAATTTTTAGTTTAGCCTTTCCTATTCAACGCTTTGATCAATTGTTTTGAAATATATAGAACCCCTAGATAAGTTTGTCGTTATCTTAAATGGTGTACATTCAAACTTATTTAAGGTTATATCATGATGAAGACCTAATTTTGAACTTGAATATGTTTGAATATTTGAGAACAGATTCTATCCCACATCAGAAAAGAGAAAGTTTCTAAATTTTCCTCGATTGCATTCCTTGTTTTCTTGTCCAAGAATGACATAGTATGGACAAATTTGTCTTTTCTACATACAACAAAGTGAATTTCTTCTTCCGAGGGTATTGTCAACTCTTAACAAAATTGGTTACTAATCACAAAAACCAACATTCAATTAGATTTACAAATAAGCTCACATAATTTCAAAGAGTATTTCATTATATTTAATATGAATACATCCCATTTAAATGGTTTTTGAAGAATGACTTAATATACATGTGCAGATTTTTGTTTTCTTCATGTACATGCAAGATTATATGAGAACATCTATTCCACCTGATCTGAAATCTTTACTTGATCTTTAACCATTACTTATATGTGAATTTCTTAATTGTTAACCATCTTTATGAATGCAAGATTAAAGAACATTCATCAACACATAAACATGTAAGAATACTATCTAAGAACAAAATTGGTAACAGGGTTCACCAGACTTCCTGGCTACCTCTCCGGGCCACTTTCCAAATGGGAAGGCTGATAGATTAAGTATGCAAATGCTTACAAAGTGACTTTTGAGTTCTGTCCGTCATATACAGTAACAGACTTCAACAACAACTGCAAAATGAAATTCTAAGACTTTTAAGTATAAACATGGATACCTTTCCATTTATCTGGAAGATTCTGTGAGCACTTTTTTGTCCAGATGCCTGAATGAAAAAATTGAAGCTGGATCTGGAATCCTTGCAAAAAATCGAGACTTTTGAGTATAAACTTGATATATTTCTGAAACTGGACTTTGAATGCCCTTTTTGGCACAATTCCCAAATCTGCCCTGATTGTACAGTCCGTACGGCCTCGAGATGCATGTCAATTATGAACCACCTCAAACTACGTGCAAAAACCACCTCGGTCTACATGCAAATTCACTTTGATCACCGTGCAATATCACCTCGATCTACGTGCCTATCTCTGCCTGCATCAAAACTAATTCTCCCTCCTTGGAATGCGTGCACATGCTCCATTTAAATAATAAAAATAATGATTTTGGGGGCACGAGCTATGGGCCACATGCCCTCCAAAATCTCCCGAATTAGTGCTATTTTTAACGATTGCGTGCCATACCCTGCCATGTCCAATGGCAGTGGCGCATTGGTAGTGGAAGTGGTTACAATGGTTGGGGGGGCGGAAGTCTCGGGGTCAAACCCGCGGGCTTCTCCTCCCATGCACATATGTCTGGCGATTTGTTATATTATATGTTTTATATATGGCATGGTTTTGGTTGGCGTGCGACTTTGGTGTAGTATATATATGGTATATATTATATTCACATATAATTTGGGCACACCATATGTTTTTTTTTTTTAAACTAGAACGGTTATGTTGCATTGATCGACTTTCAGGCGAACCTGAATCAGAAAATTACATATCTAAAGAAGGTTGGTGACCTCTAACAGTGCTGCCAACCTTCTTATGAACGTCTTGGGAAACCCATCCCATTTGCTTCTTG
>ML779931.1:692426-770551 GCA_009831015.1 Picea engelmannii | reverse complement strand
AGACAAAAGCAAAGCATTAAACAAAGGGGGATGTAAATTTCCCCTTAATGTAGGGGTCCAGCTTTTTTTGAGATCCTAAAGAAATGTTGGAGGCCGCCTCCTTTTCTCTTCACGCTTTATTGGTCTTTCGCCCTCTGGTGAGGGGTGGAGACGGAACTGAATTGTCTTTCGGTTCAGAAGTTTCCACAGAGCCTGAAACATCCAGGTCTGCATTGGCAGAAGGTTTCGGAACTGAAGCCTTTGCTGCCATTGTGGTGGAATCCGGAGGGATTTCGTCTGTTGGGGGGTCTTCCTTAACTGTTGTTGCTTCTGGATCCTGGGCTTCATCCTCCTTCAGCGCATCAAAGTTGTTTTTAGTCTCCAGAGTTGCCTCTGTTGTATGGGTGGCCTTTGGGGCCTGGGCTAACGGATCCTTTCGCCTTGGCTGCCTTCGTCGGTTAGTTACTGGCTGAAAATCGTCTTCTTTGACTTGTCCCGACTCCTCAGAGATTTTGGGGCAGCTTTTTGCGAAGTGACCGTAGGCATGGCACCAGAGGCACTTAAAGGGAATTTGCTCGTAGTCTAGCTCTTGGATGTGGCACCATTCCCCCAGGGAGAGATTAATGGCGTCCGGAAGTCATTTTTCGAGATTTACCTCAACACAAATACATGCGCAGGTGAACTGTTCCCCCTTTGGCTCCGCCCTGTCCAGGAAACGCCCAAGCTTGTTTCCAATGTTCTCCAGAGAGCTTATCCCCCAGAGATGTAATGGAAGATGAGGCAGCCTAACCCAAACAGGGGTTGCTGTGATCTCAGCTTTGGGGTTAAAATCAAGGGTCCAGGGGGCTAAGAACAACCCCTTCGATCCCATGAAATAGGGACTAGATCTAAAAACTAAATCACGGTCTGCTTTCCTCGTGAAGCTGAAGGCAAAAAAACCCTGCCTACTGCATATAGAGTGACATTGCCCTATATCAGCATCTTCCAACGATCTTCCATCCATGCCTCCACTGTTTTGGGGCTTGGCCATAACCCTGTAAACTTTCCGATGAGGGCATTTTCTGCTAGAAGGAGGGCAATCTTGCAAGGGTCCTCTAGATCTAGCTCCAGAGAGGGGATCTCCTCCATCTTCTTAACAAACTTAGACTTGAGATAAGGCTTGGGTTTAGGTCCTACTGAGCGGACTAACGTTTTGAAAGCTTCCAAAGAGTCTTTTTCAATCTCGGCGATCGGAACTAGGGCCATCGTTGAAGGCGGCGTCCACCAGCAAGCAACAAAATTGTTTGTATTCAGAGGTCGCGCCCTTGCATTCAACCCAGTCTCTTGCCCCACTAAATTGATCCGCGGACCTGTAACTAGACGCATCCCTGCAGATAGATCGCGTGCAAACGCTCAGGCTGAAACACCAGTTCGCTGCTGGGCCAAACTGTCAAAACGTGTGCAAGAACAGGCGAATCGTTGGGGCTGTCGGATCCTGGGTGCTCGGCTGCTGTAGAACGCGTCCCTGCACTCGGATACCAGAGCGAGGCGGCTAGGGTTTGGGCCCTAGCCGCGGTAACTCTTCTCGCCTCATCTTCCCGTTTATCATATCCACAACTACTTCGAAATACATTGATTCATAAATAATGGCGCACCATATGTTTTAACATTTGGTATAGTTTAACATATATTTCGGATGGTATAAACATATGTTATGATTTGGGTTTTATTACACATATAATTATATGGTATGACCTTTGGTTCTTAACATTATAATATGGGTTTTTCCATATGGTTTATAACATTATAACATGGGTTTTAAATACCCTATGTTTTAAACATGTGCTTTGGGTTTTTAATATTTGACTATATGACATGTTTTTAATACCAAGGGGGCCTTGGTGCTAGCAAGGTCAAGGGATAGGCCCTTGACCACCCCTTGTTTTTCAAACCAAATCATATTTAACCCATTTTAACCCATTTTTTTAACCATTTTTAATCCATGTCTAACCATCTTTGACGAAACTTCCATTGCTCATATCTTTGTCACCTGGAGGTCGTTTTTCCTGAAACAAACGTCACCGGAAAGATATTGACGAGCTCTTCCACTTTGTAAGATTTACTTTTCAGTTTGAATAATTTTAATCTATCGATTTTTTAGATGATCCACGTGGATCAAACCTTCCCACTGGAAAGCTTTTTGGCCACAAAAAGTATGAAATCATTCAGAAAATAAGTGAGGGTATAATTCCCTCACTCTTCCAGTCTCTATCCACCTTTATTTGCTTGTATGCATTCCTTTGAACCCCACATGAAGAAACTCTGTGTCTCCTCTTCGTGATGATTTGACCTTCTTGTCCAGTATTACATCTTCCTGAAGTTTATTAAGATACTCCGGAGCAAACTCGTCCACAGAAGGTACTTGAACCTATACATCTTGGTCTATAATCATAGACGGCTCATACAATTTCAATTTTTCCACATTAACAACTGAATACATTTGCATACAAGGAGGCAATTCTAACCGGAAATCATTATTACCGACTTTGTCCAAAATTGTAAAGGGTCCATACCTGATAGGTTTCAACTTTTTACCTTCACCTTGAAGTCGATCTTTTCTAATATGAAGCCATACTTGGTCACCAATCTAAAAATGATGATCTATGTGATGCTTGTCATGCCTTTTTTTGTATTTCTCCTGACTTGACTCCAACTGTTCATGCACTGCTTGATGAATTACCTGAATCTACTGAATAAACCTTCGAGCTTTATCTGCATCAACTTGTTCACATTCCACTGTATCTTTCCCAAAAATGAAGTCTAAAGGAGATTTTGGCAAGTACCCAAAACATGTCTCGAAAGGAGACTTTTGAGTAGAAGAGTTTATATCTCTGTTGTAGGCATGTTGTACATATTGCAATTGTTCATCCCAAATCTTGGGATTCTTAGCACAATACCCTTGAAGAAGTTGTACCACAGTCTTGTTGGCCACTTCAGTTTGACCGTCAGTTTGTGGATGAAATGTTGTGCTTTTGTTCAACTTTGTGTCTATAAGTCCCCATAATGATGACCAAAATTTCCCAAGAAATCGGGAATCTCGATCAGAAATAATAGAAGTAGGAAGTCCAAAATGGACCCATACATTTTGGAAGAACAAATGAGCAGTCATCTTAGTTGTGATCTGCTTTTTACAAGGCATGAGTATACACATTTTACTAAATCGATCCACAACAACATACAGATAGTCATGTCCTTTTCTAGACATTGGTAAACCTCCTACAAAATCCATTAAAACACCTTCCCATGGACGAGAAGGAACTAGAAGTGGAGTGTACAAGTCTAACTTTTTGTTACTTGGTTTTCTTGTTGCACACATGACACAACCTTTTAGATATTTGGACACTGTTTCATTTATTCGAGGCCAATAACAGAATTTTTGTAATTGTGCTACGATATTACCTACTCCAAAATGCCCTGAAATGAGAGAAGTGTGAGCTTCTCTTATCACATGCACTCTTTCACTTTGTGGAATACAGATTTTACCAAGATGATACAACAACTTGTCCTCGATATGATAATTCAATTCTTCATTCTGATAACCATGCCTTAGTGATTCATAAACTTTTTTGAAATCTTCATCCTTGGTATATTGTTCAACATAGCTTGTATGAACTAAAGGACTTTGTTGAATAACAATAGAAGAATTTGTTGGAGGTCTAGATAACATATCTGCAACTTTGTTCTGAATTCCTTTCTTATACTTAATAACCAAATGAAATTGTTGTAAAAATCCCATCCATCTGAAATGCCTTGATTGTTGTAGCTTAGTTTGTGATTGTAAATATTGCAGTGGTTGATGATCAGTATGTATGATTGTTTCTTTACCCATTAGGTAATGTTTCCACTTTTTAACACTTTGTACTAATGCATACAACTCTTTTTCATAGGTTGGATAGTTGATTATTGTTTTAGAAAAAGTTTCAGAATGATAGCATATTGGTTTTTTATGTTGCATTAAGACTACCCCCATTGCATAACCACTAGCATCAGTTTCTATCTCAAATGGTTGTTGTAGATTTGGTAGTGCAAGTACTGGAGTTGTGTTCATCTTTTCTTTTAGTGTGTCGAAGGCTTTTTGTGCCTTACCTTCCCACTGAAAAAATTTGTTAAACAAAGCATGTAAGGGGGAAGCTATGAAGGAGAATTTCGCAATGAACTTCCTCCAATATTGGGCTACTCCCAAAAAGCTTCTTACATCTGTTACATTATTTGGCTTAGGGCAATTTACAATGACCTCAACTTTAGAGGGATCAATCTTCAATTCACCTCCCCCTACAATGTAACCTAGATATACTAAAGATATCTTTCCAAATTCACATTTCGACATCTTTAAATACAATTTTTCCCTTACAAGTATATCCAATACCTGTTTAACATGCTTGCCATGATCTTCCCAAGTTCGACTGAAAATCAAAATATCATCTAAGTAGACTATAACAAAATCATCAATGAAGGGTCTAAATACATCGCTCATCATCCTCATAAATGTCGCGGGTGCATTATATATCCTGAATGGCATTACCATCCATTCATACAATCCTTGTTTGGTTTTAAAAGTTGTTTTCCAAATATCATTGTCATGAATACGGATTTGATGATAGCCACTTCTTAAGTCTAACTTAGTGAAAAATATTGCATTCTTTAATTGATCTAAAASATCATCAATTCGAGGAAGAGGATACMTGTTMTTTATTKTGATTMTRTTCAATGCCCTRTAATCAACACACATAYGCCATGTGCCATSTTTCTTTGGTACCAAAACAATTGGTGAACCACATGGHGARGAACTTGGWYGAATGGCCCCTTTTTCAATTAAYTCYTGAACCTRTTTCTTTATCTCTRCATTCTCAATAATAGAAGACMTGTACATACCAACATTAGGAAGAGGTGCATCCTGCTGCAAATGTATTTCATGTTGAATTTCCCTTTTAGGAGGTAAACCTTCAGGTTCTTGAAACAAAATATCATAATCAAATACCACCTTTATCAAGTCCTTTTTAAGTTTAGGATCACAACCTTTAAAGGATTCAGTTTGTTCAACATATTTTTCTTTGACTATCATAAGCACAAATTTCTTACTTGCATTTATTAAGCTCTTCATTTGATTTGCAGAAACTAAAGAAAGATTAGTTTTCATGTGATGTGCACAAAAAATATATTCAACACCATCCTTAGTGAGCTGATACCTATTATATTCCCTATAAAAGATAGCCTTCCTATCATACAGATATGGACTACCCAACACAATACCACAAATATCCAATGGAACCACATCTAGATCTACCTCATCCACAAATCTAGAAGTGATGGCAATCCTAAGTCTACACTGTTTTGTAACCTGTAATCATGCATTATCACATACCCATCCAAGTGGATATGGCTTAGGGTGTAACTTAGTTTCCAATTGTAATTTTTTAACAATTTCTTCTAAAATGAGGTTTTCTTGTGATCCACTATCAAAAAGAGTATCAATTTTTGTATGCTTATAGATAACTCTAATATTAAATAACTCACTTCTCTTTCTTTCATCAACAACAGGTTCATTTCTTGAAACAGAACAAGAAGGAATATTACCTTGGATGCTTGTAGCAATCACCTTAGTTTCATCCCCAGAGTTTGATCCCAAATCATGTTGGATTACTATTGCATTAGTCTTTTTCTCTTCTTTCTTCCAAAACATTTCTGGCTTGAGCTCCAGATGAAGTTTCCAACATTTGGAAGCATCATGACCCTTCTTCTGACAATGAGTACATGTAGTCTTATCTCCTTCTTTCATCAAAGTAGCTGTGTGTTTACTTTTCCATTTACCTTTAAACTTTTTTTCATCAGGTTTGAAAGATTTCTTGGAAAATTTCTCTTTGGTATTCTTCCCCTTTGTCTCTATGTGAGTTTCTTGAACACACACCTCATCAAGATTAGTCAGATTAAACATCAATATCACATGACGTAAATAACTATGCAATCCTCCTATATACTTGAGAAGAGTTTCTTGGGTGTAAAGAGGTATACCAAGTATCGAGGCTCTTTTTCAAAATTCTTGTGTGTATTCTTGCACAATTTGTCCCTTACCTTGCCTCAAATTCTACCAATCCATCATAGCTTGCTGCATATACTCTAATAGATAAGATTTCTTTTTAAATGCTGAAGTGAACTCATACCAAGAGGAAACGATTTTGCCTTTTGTGGAAAGATCCTCTTGCGATATGCTCTCCCACCAAATGAGAGCAGTCCCTCCAAGTTAGAGAGAAGCCAAATAAGTTTTAACAGCATCTTCAATAAACTTTTGAATCCTACAATAAACTTCAATTTGACGGATCCAATTGTCCAATTTTGCAGCATTAAGTTCTCCATTATACATAGGTAAATAAAACTTAATATCAATCTTTAAATGAGGCATATTACTATCAACTTTTGTTTTTTTCTTTTCAAATGGAGAAGGAATAGAACCATCAATAAGAGATAGAGAAGTTGGTGGAGTTTTAGGGGGTTCCTCATCACCTCCTTTTTTCTTATCTTCTGTATGAGATGGTCCACCTTGTTCACCTTTCTTTGGATCTTGATAGATCTCCTCTACCATCGTTTGCATTCTCATGAAAGCTCTCAGAAATTCCTCTTCAGAAGGGATAGAAGAAGTTGTTTCTTCTCCTTTTGGTGAAGACATCTTTCCTCTTCTTGAACCAATTTCTGGATCAAATTCTTCAAGTTCCCCTTCACCACGTTAAAGCTTGGATCTTGTTAACATCAACTCACAAAGAAAATGGTTAACCTCGCTCTGATACCAACTTGATCTGAAATTTTTACTTGATCTTTAACCATTACTTTTATGTGAATTTCTTAATTGTTAAACATCTTTATGAATGAAAGATTAAAGAACATTCATCAACACATAAACATGTAAGCATACTATCTAAGAACAGAATTGGTAACAGAGTTCACCAGACTTCCTGGCTGCCTCTCTGGGCCACTTTCCAAAGGGGAAGGCCCATAGATTAAGTATTCAAATGCTTACAAAGTGACTTTTGAGTTCTGTCTGTCATATACAGTAACAGACTTCAACAACAGCTGCAAGATGAAATTCTGAGACTTTTAAGTATAAACATGGATACCTTTTTGTTTATCTGGAAGATTCTATCAACACTTTTCTGTCTGGATGCTTGAATGCAAAAACTGAAGCTGGATTTGGAATCCTTGTGAAAAATCGAGAATTTTGAGTATAAACTTGATATATTTCTAAAACCTGACTCCGAATGCCCTTTTTGGCACAATTCCCAAATCTGTCCTGATTGTACAGTCCGTACGGCCTCGGGATGTGTGCCAATTCTGAACCACCTCAAATTTCATGCAAAAACCACCTTGATCTACGTGCAAATTCACTTTAGTCACTATGCAGCATCACCTTGATCTACGTGCTTGTCTTTGCCTACATCAAAGCTCATTCTCCCTCCTTGGGATGCATGCAAATGCTCCATTTAAATAATAAAAAATAATGATTTTTAGGGGTGCAAGCTATGGGCCACGCGCCCTCCAAAATATCCCGAATCAGTGCAATTTTTAAGGATTGCGCACCATACCCTGCCACGTCCCATGGCGGTGGCGCATTGGTAGTGGAAGTGGCTATAATGGTTGGGGGGGCGGAAGTCCCATGGTCAAACCTGCGGGCTTCTCCTCCCATGCACATATGTTTGGCGATTTGTTATATTATATGTTTTATATATGGCATAGTTTTGGTTGGCGCGGGACTTTTGTGTAATATATATATGGTATATATTATATGCACATATATTTTGGGCGCACCATATGTTTTGACATATGGTATAGTTTAACATATATTTCGGATGGTATAAACGTATGTTATGATTTGGGTTTTATTACACATATATATTATATGGTATGACCTTTGGTTCTTAACATTATAATATGGGGTTTTCCATATGGTTTATAACATTATAACATGGGTTTTAAATACCCTATGTTTTAAACATGTGCTTTGGGTTTTTAATATTTGACTATATGACATGTTTCTAATACCAAGGGGGTCTTGGTGTTGGCAAGGTCAAGGGCTAGGCCCTTTACCACTCCTTTTTTTTCAAACCAAATCATATTTAACCCATTTTAACCCATTTTTTAAACCATTTTTAACCCATGTCTAATGATCTTTGATGAAACTTCCATTGCTCATATCTTTGTCACCTGGAGGCTGTTTTTCCTGAAACAAACGTCACCGAAAAGCTGCTAATGGGATCTTCCACTTTGTAAGATTTACTTTTCCATTTGAATACTTTAACTCTATCGAATTTTGAGATGATCCACCTGAATCACCACCGAAGAAAGAGAAGATAAGTATTTTTTGGAAGAATGGTTTTTAAAATGGAGATCTGTGAACTCTTTTAGATAATAAGTAGTTTTTTGGAAGAATTGATTAATATGGATATTTATGAGTCCTTTAGTTTGAAAGGGCATCATGGAATTTCATTATATGACCACTGCAAAAGAAGAAAAAAAGTATTTAACTGCTAAGGAGATTAGTATTTTATTGTTGTGTAAATATGATCAAATAACATCACCTAGGATGAGAATTATAGAAGGATTTGGGACTTTATCCAGAAGGAGAATTTCCTGAAGGATTTTGGACTTTATCCACAAAGAGATAAGTATTTCTTTGGAAGAATGACTTAATATGGAGATTTGTGAATTTTCTTCATACAAAGTTCTATATTTATTTTCGAATTATTATCTAACTCTAACTCACAATTTGTTTTGCCAAGAACACAATAACATCACTTGAGATGAGAATTTCATGTGAAGGATTTGAGACCTTATCCACAAGGAAAATTTCACCTGAACGATTTGGGACCTTATCCATAAGGAGAATTTCACCTGAAGGATTTGAGACTTTATCCACAAGGCGATAAGTATTCTATTGGAAGAATGACTTAATATGGAGATTTGTGAACTTTCTTCATACACAATTCTATATTTATTTTCAGATTATTATATAACTCTAATTCAATTTTTTTTTTACCAAGAACTTAATTTTTCTTTTTAAATTGTTTTAATATTTTAGATAAGATTTACAAATTGTTTAAATCATGTACAATTCATTGGAGAGTAACTAGATCTTAAATCTGTTTAACTGTGGTTGGCTATGTTATTATTACATATTTTTTATTTAATATTTAGTTATAATATATATGCTAATATGTCTTATTTGTTTTTTTATTATGACTTTTATTTTTACAGATGTCTAAATTATATTTGGTGGAAAATATGTTTACAATATATTTTGTGGGAAAGAGTATGTTGGAGGATGACAGTTAACTCTTTTGGTATGTATGTCAATTTTATTTTAATTACAAATTTTGAATTCTGTATTATTTCGCATGTTTGAATTGTAAATTTTTTATTTTTAAAATCTGTTTTTTTTCCAGGTTTGAATTTCATGTATGAAGTGATCTATGTTAAAGCGATGGCTTAGAGTCCATAATTTTGGAGTTAAATGTCTTAGTTTTTGCTATAATCCTAAAATGGATGTGGAACTTCTGTATTTTACAGTGTTACTATTCAAACTTATATATATATATATATATATATATATATATATATATATATATATATATATATATATTTTATATATATATATATATATATATATATATATATATATATATATATATATATATATATTTCATAATTTTGGAATTCAAAATAGCAATGTTTGTCTCATATTTGATTTTTCATAATTGATGGGAAAAAAAGTGGCAAATTTAACTTGTTATGAACTAATGTTTTGTATATTCTCCTTTTTACAATGCATTAAATTAAGGATCAAACTTTTAAATACGGTTTTGCCATGTATTAATTTAAATGTTTCATTTTATCTTTACTTTTTACAATGCATTAAATTAAACATCAAACTTTTAAATACTTTTTTGTCATGTATTAATTTAAATGTTTCATTTTATGTTTACTATGTACTGTCAAAAATATGAAAAATATGATTCTATTGTCAAAAAGTGACAAAGTTAACTAGTAATGAACTAATGTTTTGTATATTCTCATTTTTACAAAATATTTTAAATTAAGCATCAAACTCTTAAATACTTTTCTTCTATGTACTAATTTGAATGTTTGATTTTATTTTCACTGTGTATTGTCAAAAATATGATTCTATTGTCAAAATGTGGAAAAATCAACTAGTAATGAAATATTTTTTTATGTATTCTCTTTTTTACAATGCATTTTAAACTAAGCATGAAACTCTTAAATACTTTTCTGCTATGTATTAATTTAAATGTTTTATTTTATGTTCACTATGTACTGTCAAAAAATTATTCTATTGTCAAAAAGTGACAAAGTTAACTAGTAATGAAATGTTCAAAATGATGTGACAAGGTGGCAAAAAGTGACAAAGTTAACGATAAAATAAAATGCTCAAAATGATGTGACAATAAAATAAAACCTTAAAATGGGAGAGATGATCAACTCTTCTTTAATTTTATCATGTAGTCATTAAAACAATGTTAAATCTATAAGAGATAGTCACCTAAAGGTTCATATACCCTAACCTAATGCAATATTATTAAAATAAAATAGAAAAAAATACTATTGAAAAAAGTAAGGGTCAATGGAAATAGTTTTTAACAATTTTTTATTCTTTATATCACTATACCACTATATTTCTACTTCAAGTCAATATACTTGGAATGGAATTCACCAAATAGTTTGAGTGTTATACCTCTCCAACATTAATAATTGGTTTTACTACACGACATTAAATTTGTGTATAAACTTTTATTTTACTCTACATGAAATTAAATTTTTGTATAAATTAATATGGTAAATATAAAATTCATGTTTTTTATATAAAGTAATATTGTAAATGTAAAATTCGCGTTTTCTCTTTGGAAGTCATGGTCAAAACTAAAGAAATTTTTTATATATATCCATACACTTTAACAATCAAATGGTTAAGGGATAATCTCTTATCCTATAAACAACAGAATCTCCTACACAAATATCATGACCTTAAAAATAGATTATTATCATATAAAATAATAGAAATAAAATGGTTATGGGAGAATCTCTTATCCTATAAACAACAAAATCTCCTACACAAATATTATGACCTTAAAAATGAATTATTATCATATAAAATAATTGTGACACTTAAAATATTTATAAAGCATTACATCCATATTAAATTTTTTGTTAAATTAAATATAAATTAACATTGTGAATAATTATATATAATAATTGTGAAACATAAAATGTTTATATCAAAAAACAATTCAATTAAAAAAAATACTTTAAATTATTATTTTTTAATTAGATGTAGAGGTTAAATTTGATATTGAATCCTTCGTATATATTAGAAGATGTTACATTAATGGTTCTATCAATGTAATTGGGTATCATAAAGATGTCATGGTAATGCACATACTTGAGAAAGGGTTAGTTCCATTTAGAAGTTATAAGTGGGTATCTTCGTGATCCATCGATAGAATTTGCTAGAATCTCACAAATCTAACCATGCGTAAGAAGTGAAGGAACTTCTCTTTAAATAAAGAGTTTCTAGATCAACCTTTTACAATAAAAAATAATATTCCTTGTATTCTAGAAGGTACTAAAAATGTATAAGTCCTTGATGTGATCAATTGTCTTTGATAAGTGAACTTCATGATACTCCGCGGGTATTAACCTTATGTAGTACAAAGAGATTTAATGTTACTTCAAAAAAGAATGAAGCCCAATCCATTTGAATAGTCAATGGAATAGAATGAGCCATGAGGAAGAGTCGTTCAATGGGCGTGGCTCCATTCCTAGCATGTGAGATTATATGGCCACTTGTATTACCACTTGAGGACCCACAAGATTCTATCGTTTAACATGTAGCAAGGTGGCTCCAAAGTAAATCGAATCCATCGAACATGTGAAAAAGTGGACATGAAGTCTTACGACTTCATGTGAGAAGGACCCCTTTGTAATTAACATGACTTAATCACCCTACATATAATATATAATAGTATATTCTTTCTCAACATGTGTGCCCATTTATGAACATGGGGAAAATCAAAGAATATGGTTGGAAATTATGGGTTTGAAGGGGATGGCTCCATAATACATATATGGAAATGGGTTCAAACATTCTAAAGAAAGTAAACCCCATTGAATGAACTTCATTAAAATATATTTTACTTGTCTTAACATGTGAGCCATTTCCAATCACAAGATGGAATGAGAATTTGATATCATAAAGGTGCCCTAATACTATGCTTTCTTTAAAAACGTTTAGTCTCATTCAAATGTTAGAAGGGGGCATGCTTAAAAGATATATCATGACGCGTCTATTAGTCAGATCAGGTACTTAAAGATTTCTCATAAATATGCTTAGTAGTGAGAATGCCTAATTTCGGATTAGTTTCATCCCTTGCACCTAAGGATACCTCACTTTTTGACTTGAAAAAAGAACTTGTATTATATAAAATGCAAGTCCCTAAAAGATTGAGTTCTCCTCTATCCTATATTAAATTTAGGGTGCACCCCAAGTGGTTCTTGGTTCTTTCACTCTTATACAAATTTAGGTTATAACATGCTTGGGCATAAATTTCCAAGTGATTCCCTCATTTATATCCTAATTAGAGTGGAATTCCCCAAGAACATACTTTTGGGTATGAATGGGGGTGTCATAATTTGTAAGTACTTCTCTTACTCTTATTAAAATAGGGTGCACCATAAGTGGTTCCCTTGTTATTATATTAATTCTTGTTTAAATCCCAAAAACATAATTTTGGCACTAACTAAGATGCAAATTCATTAATTTGTTGTCTCACTCCTATATATGTAAATTAAGGTGTGCCCCAATAATGTCCTTTACTTCTATACTAATTAGGGTGAAATTCCTCAATGACATACTTTTGGGTATCGATACGGGTATAAGTTACCAAATGGTTCTTTCAATTCCATACAAATTAGTAGTTCCCTAAATCCTATACTAATTAGGTTGTAAGTATTAACAATATACATTTAGGTACTAATTGCGGTGCAGTTCCCAAGTGAGTTTTTTATACATAGTATCCTTTTTATAAATATCATAATTGGAAATATGTTTGAAGATAGTCAAAACAAATCATCAAAATCTGGAATGTACTTGCAATGAAAAATTAAAAATTATGGAATGTACACATGTGCCAAGTTTTTTTAAAAACACCGTAATGGTATTCCATCTTCAATTATTCCTTCATGATCGACTTTGGACATTTTCCATTTTCTAACATTTTTTTTTATTATTGAACTTCTATTAACTTATGTGCACTGCACATACCAAATGAATATATTGACAACTTGTGACATCTGTCTGGTAGTCTTGAAAGTGAACATGAGTATCAGCTTGATGGGTTTCTTGAAAACAATATCCTTTCAATACAATGGATCCTCTTTCATATATAAAACCATTATCGTCAAAATCTTGTAATAGCCTCATCTTTTGTTCCATGCATCGCATCAAATAATATTTCATGTTTTCAGTGTTGTCTACAGGTTCAATCATGGAAAAAAATCTCCTGCAAATAATTGGATATATTGGACAACAAATAATTTGTGTTATATTATCACACAAGTACATCTACAAGTTATTTGAAAAAATTTAAACATAAAAAATTTTCTTTCTCTAACAAGATCTGAAACTCTATCGCCATCAACTGACACTATAGTTTCATTTGATTCCATCTCCTCTGATATTTCAGGTGGAATTTTCCCTTTTTCATTAATTTCAGTATGCATTCAAGCTTTAACATATCCTGGATTTTCCTTCTTGCAAATATCTATGGATTATGTGTCCTCTATAGAAATTGAACAAAAACAAGAGTCATTTGTTCTATCAAATGCAAATCCATTTTGAAAATGTTTTTTTTTAACTGATTGTATTTTTCTTGTCCCAGGTATTGTACTGACATCATATGGGATTGATCTATTTACATCTTCTATTCCAACATACCAAAAAAACCTGCACAAGACAAGAACTTGTTAACTTGAAATCTCTCAAAAAAATGATTGAATATTGAATATAAATTTGAACACGTTCAAATTTATATATTCTGTGTACATACATGTAACATTTATATATAGACACACCTGCACACATCCCTTGATGGATTATATTCATGGCTTAGCACCATTTTGCACCATTCAACAACTTGTTCAGCAGATTCAAAACGATTGGCACGAGGGTTCAATTGATACCTTCGAAGTGCTCATTTTATACATGCCCATGCACCATCATGCTCTCCTTTTCCATGACCTGTCTCAAAAAAAATCCAACAATGTGTAATGTTAAATTTTTTATGAAGACGACATAACCAATAGAATGATCGTGCATATTTGAACTGAACCGCACACCCATCGAACCATATCCAATGTCGATCGAATCTGATTTCGCATTCTTTCAATGAATCATAAAATTTATCAAAACAATGGTGTACATAATGTGTGTCGTGTGCTCGATCATCACTTATATAAAAGTGATATTCTTTAATAACATGTCGATTGTCGTTAGTGTTTTCTATGTTATCAAGACTCCATTGAGCATGTCTATATAGAACATGGACAAATATCATGACTTGATCAAAATGATAATATTCGCTATGTATTTCTTTTTGTGCAGCGAATGTGTAATTCTTTGCAAAATCAACTACAGACAAAATTGTCCCTGGTGGAAACACTTCACAGAATTTTTTGAATTGTAGATCTTTCCATCGAGATTTATGTGAATGCTTGGTGTATTTATAGATTTCTTCCTCAAAATTCTTCAAAAAATCTATCACGCATATTTCATCTACCTTCAAATCAATCCTTTTGGAAATAACATTTGAAGAATGTGGAGCCATGCTGCTCAGATATTCATATCTCTTCCAATTGATTCTTATATTAGAAAATGATTGATCATTAATATCAATATGATACTTTGAATGAAACAAACTTAGATTTCCACAATGATCATATTTCTTTCCACCAACACATTGTTTTTTGTAAAATAAACCATCATCTTCTCTTTCACATAGAATTTCATATATAAAAACATGGAATGTGGAAGGAGGAGGTGAACTTGGCCATAAAGTTTTACCAAAATCCAAAAAAGTGTTGTAATACAACTCAAATTCCACATGATAATGACAACAACAAGTGTCACGGATAGTGATGGGTCTAACAAACCATGGTTTTTGTTGCACAAATGTATTGATGAAAATTTTAACTTCTTTGTGCTCTTCTTTGAACTTATTGAACAACTCTATTTGTGTCATTGGAAATATATGTTTTGGATGTTCTTCATATTGTTTTCATGCTATTTTTCATCGCAACACATCCCTTGTATGTGGTGAAACACGAGATTCTTCCAATCAACAATTATGGGTCAATTCCTTAACATTTTCTGCAAGTCTATCTTTGTAGGGTTGTCTAAAAATCACTGTCCAAGAAGCCAATTCATCATTTACATCTATTTTCAATCAAAATTTTCTATGTTTGTGAAATTTGTTTCTTGATATTCCCATCATTTTTGCCATGTGTCATGTCAAACGATCTTTTATATTGCTCCCTGAAACAATTGTTGTTTGTAACGTTCTACGTGCAACACAGACATCTTATTTTCAAGATTTTCCAAAAGCTTTTAATACACTAGTTATATTGTTAAAGACATTTTGTTTCACCTATGTATCCTTTGCTAACTTTTGAATACCCAATAATGATGTAGCTTCTTTTAACTGTCTTGACTTCATTAGACAAAGTAAAAGTTGATCTTGTACTGTTACTGATTCATCTTTGAAAAAAGTATTATACATATTCTTAGTTTTATATCTTATATAATGCTTATATTTTTTCTTCCCAAATTTGTCAGTATCACCAATTTCTATTATTTCATCATCAATGTTGATAGATTCTCCTGCATATTTCAATTTAAAGTTTATATTAAAAAAAATAACCCGAACACAAATTCACTAAATTATACAGACTTTAGTGTTCATCTTGTATTAATATAAATTTATGTACATACCTATAGGTGATTCATCTTCTGCTTAAATTTCGGTTTCAACGTCTTCTGCTTCAATTTTGGTTTCAACGTCTTCTTCAACATTATGAGACAAATATATTTATGTTTTTTGAAAAACATCAAATTGTAATTACAATCAATTATATTATTTACAATATTTTAAATTTGAACTCTATACTTAGAATTATGTACTTTCTTAATACAGTCCCAATGTGTGTCATGTGCTCGATCATCATATGTGCATGCATACCTGGTTGAACTTCTTCTTGTCGAAAATCTCTATTGGTATTATCATTGTTTCTTTCTTCAATATTTGCACATTCTTGTCTATTTCTCCGATAAATCTCTTTCCTTTGTTCGATTTGGCGAGTATCATCTCGAGTGTGATCATATTTTCTCTTTTGAAAAATTTTGTTTCCCATGACTTTTATAGTTATGTGTAAAAGATATGTTCAACAAAGAATTCACCTTGAAAAAATGCTCAACATTTATCTTTCAACATATAAATTGTTATTCCAATAAAAACTTGAACAAACATCAATTACCTTATTCAACAAAAACCAAAAAGATGATTTGTGTAACAACCCTAGTTGAATATATGCTTAGGGATTATTAAGTAAAAATAATTAGATAATTAATTGTCCTATTATAGTTTTAATTAAACAATGATTAGCATTAATAATATTAATTAAATATTTATTTATTAATTAATTGTTTATAACTTTTGATTAATTAATTAATTAATTAATTACATATTACATTCAATGACATGGGTAATAAATTAAGGGGCTTAATAATTTTAATTTATTTAATTAATTGCTTTACATATGCAAGAGCGGATAAGAAACATTAAATGGAGGGGATAAGATAATAAATAAGGGGATAGGATAATAAATAAAGGGATAAGGTAATAAAGGAGGGATAAGGAAATTAATGAGGGGGAAGAAATTCAATGAAAGGGGGATATGACGGGAGGAGTCTTATGGGGGGAGGATCATTATTTTGGGAGGGAAGCATTTTGGAGGGGAGACGAGAGTTTTGGTTTCTTTTCTTGGATTTTCTGGTTTTGTGGTGCAGTTCTGCAATCTTTGAGTATCATTGTAAGGGGCACCGGGTTCCTAGGGGTTTTGGGCACGGGGGCTGGGATTCCTTTCGGTTTCTTGGAGCTAGGGAGCCGGATAGGTTTCTCCTAGTTGGCTGGGAAGTTAGTTGGTTTGGACAGAGTTGGTCAGTGCATCAAGTAGCAGCAAAGCAGCAGGCTGGACAACCGATTCAATGGAGAAATTAGCATCAGGAAGAGGTAAATTAAATTTTATTCTGTTAAGTTATTTTCATGTTGTAGATAGATTTGAATTTTTGCAGAATATTTATGCTTGTAGGATGTGAATGAATAATTTATGTATCTGAAGGGAAATATATGTTAATTGTTTTAAATTTTGTATTTAATTAAGTACGGTCTCTACATATGGTATCAAAGCTATTTGTTTGAAATCTAGGCCTAAAGGGCCAAGCTCCAGCTCCAACTCCAGCTCCACCTCCTACAAGCCAAACCCACTAATATCTATTAGATGCAAATCAATATGTAAAATAAATTAATTATATAATTAATTTTACTTCATAATGTAAAAAGAAAAAATTATGTAAAAGTCATTTATTTAAACTGTTAAAAAAAATATGTGCATATAAATGGAGTAATATATATATATATATATATATATATANATTTAACCTATTTAAAAAAAAAAAAAAAACCATTACCACATATTTATGCACAGATCAAAATGCGTTCTTTAGCAGAGCATCCCTCAACGACCTCCAAGGTTCAAACCGCCTCAAATATTTGGAACCCCCATAAGCTATAACTCTTCAACTGAACTGTAATGCGCAAACCTCAATCAAGGTCCACCTTCATCTACAAGCATTAAATACCCAATGAGCTATAAATCACATGTTGATTGAATTGGATGCAGGCCTGAACTACTAATCAACAATCCCAGAGGCTTGAAATTATTGAAAGCCTAGATATTATGACAGAAATCGCAGGAATTTTTTATTCTATAATGACAAAAATGCAAATCGTGATCAGAAAGAACATTAAGAGGTAAGCCAAACATGCCTTAAAAAAAACATGTTGTTTGGGTGGCTTATGTAGTATTTTTGTAGCGAATAAATCACCGCCAATCCCTAAACCCTCTTATTCTTGAAACATTATAATCGTTATCATTATTATGAAAAAAAGCTACAAGGGATTACATAAAAACCTCAGAAGCTTAAACCCTAGAGCAAGCTTAAGTTCAGATGAAGTTCTTTCGATGCTATAAAACCAATAAATATTCTATATACCTGATAAGGCCATGGAGATATCACTGATATGGATGCTTCCTTTCCCAAGATCATTTCCTTGCAAGTCTTCATGTCCATATGTTCATCAATCATAATAATACAAATGCCACGTCCATCTTTTCCCTGCCGTCTAGCTCTGCCACTCATCTGAATATATTCACCAGAAGCCATCCAACGATGGTTGTCCCCATCAAATTTTTTGAGTGCTATAAAAACAACAGTCTTTGCAGGCATATTTAGACCCATAGCAAACATTTATGTAACAAAGAGGCCTTTTATCAGACCTTCTTGAAAAAGAATCTCCACCAGCTCCTTGATGATGGGAAGAAGACCTGAGTGATGTACTGCAATTCCCCTTTTCAGCAATGGGAGCATTAGTTGAACAACAGGAAGGCTTATGTATTCCTTTCCAAGACAAAGTATTGCATTTTGGAAAATATGTTCCACATCTTGTTTCTCTTCTTCTGATACAGACACTTCCCATCTCAACAAAAATCAAATACGCCCTACTACTATCAGTCATGCTCCCTGCCTGTTTGACATCGCAGCATGCTCTACTTCGGTTCATGGTGAAAGAAATATCTCTATTGAAGTTTCACTCCATAGTTGACGAGCCTGAAATACCAAGGGAAAGATAAACCCCCAACTATTCTTGGCTCTTGACCACCACCGAGACTTTGTATTGGTCTCAAGTTATTGCAGTCGAACCAGGCCCTATTCTTATATTTTATTCCATGGTAAGGAAACAACTTATTAGCTGATGCCAGATATTTCAATCCCCAACACTACTTTACTCGACACTTTGTTTCCATTAGAATTGATATAAGAAAACTAGGAACGAATTTAAAATCACCATTGAAACAAAAAAAAACAAACATCTTACCATCTTCTGTCATAGAATTCACGAACAACACTCCTTCGCTTGTGCATTCCACCACGATCTTACCTTCGGGGGTCTCTCTCAGTCTTCTAGAAAAAGGATAGTACAACATCAACACCCTCGCCAGCGTAGTACAACATCAACACCCTCGCCAGCGCTTCTCTGATAACTTGGGCTAGATCATCACCTTTCTTCCATGTGTCGAACCGATAGAAGAAAATGATGGGAATATGAAGTCTGAGACCAGCTTGATCATCGATATTGGAAAGGTACAGAAACTCTTTCAAAGTAGGTAGAGAAGGAGCAAAGAGGACGTCCGGCTTTCTAGTGACATTGAATTTTAGAGATGCCATCAAAACAAAAGCATCTATAGATAGCTAAAGCCTGCAAAACGAAAACACTAACAAATTTTTGCCAAAAAAATTATATATATACCACTCCAGATCTTTTCCCAAAAGAAAGGACTTCTCAGACAAGTCCCCTCGTCATGAAGCTCTGAGGTTGTTATCTTCGCCGACGTAGCAACGAACGTAGCCATTTGAAACTAATTTATAGGAGCAGAAGGCATATTTGCAATCTCTGAAGAACAAAGTGGAGAGGCGACAGAGGAGAGAGGCGGAAGTGAATGACGCGTTTAGGGTTTGGAGAGCTAGGTGTAGGGTTTTGGAGGGATAAGAGGGCACATGGGCCTCATGTGAGGCCCACGATCATTTGGATTTAATTTTATTTTTTTAATTGGTTTTAAATTTAAGTAATTTTTTTTGTTTTAATTTTTTATTTATTTATTATTTTTTTATATATATTATTTTTGTGTTAATTATTTTTTTTTGTTTTAGTTATTTTTTTTAATTAATCCTTCAAAAAAATTAAAATATGATTTAATAATTTAAAGTAATTGAGGTTGTTTTAAACATTAAATTATAGAAGGATTAATTCTAAATTGAATTATTTATTTATTTATTCATTGTAAAAAAAATTAAAAATTAATTAAATTAATTTCAAATTTTAACTTTATTTAAGAGCATTAATAATTTGATTAATAAATGACTAGTGGTTAAATTTTGATTAATTAATTAAATGGCTAATTAATTAAAATCTATAATTAACATAGCATTACAATTCGAATAAAATATATTTTGGATTAGAAATAAAATTTTAGAGGTCCATGGGTTTTGAACCCAAGACCCCCACCAAGCAAAGCGCCTTAAGAAGAGCACTAATGCCAGTGCGCCCTCATGAGTCTTTACAAATAAATTCTTATAATTAAATAGATTAATGGTAAAAGAGTGTATTCCTAAGTATAAACTCCGATTATCCAAGCGTTAGGCTCACGAGACCTTACACACAATTCATCGAGCCAATCATCAAGCCCTTTCATTCCACTCCACCAGTCAAAGTCAAGCGCTAAGCTCCAATGCTTGAAAACCACTCTACTATCCTTAAAGACTCACACCTGCAGCCACTGAGACACACAATTCAATGCTTATGTACAACGTGCCAAGGAAAGCTCACGAGTCAAGCATCGGAGGATATTTAGTTATAAGCAAAAATTTTAAAGGACTTAGACTAGGACAAGCGGGAAGGAGGAAACATACACACTAGAAAAGTAAGTTAGAGGAATTGGTGAGTATGGCGCAAGGCTAGCATAGCTACCAAGAAAGGGAGACAATAGTTTTCTTGGAAGAAATCAAGCTTAGACGCTGTAACCCTAACCTAGTCAATCCCCTAAAGAGAGTAATGTCTGTTTACAGACAAGTAAAGAAAAACTTACACCTAACCCTGTTTCTAGTTTGAGTAGCACCAATTTGAAACATCCTTGAACTCACCCTGATAACTTTGGTTGATGTAGGTTAAAGCATACAGGATGGTCAGGAATCAAGGGAATTGAGGCAGGGGAGCATTGTCCCAAGCACCGTGAACACTGCCAGCACCACCACCACCATCGCCCGAACTAGCTCTCATACTGCGCTCGTTGGAGGCCATTAATGAGACTTTAAAGGGGCGAGAACCAGCAGGGACCGAAGTGGAACCCCCACCGTCTGGAACAGTTAATCCAGAAGCATCAAGGGATTTAGGGGGAGGACCTCCACCCAAAGACATCACTCAAGAATTACAGAAGATCAAACTTTTTGAGTTTGCCGGGGGTCACACCAGTGAATGTGCGGAAGCATGGTTGGAAGGCATGACAAGTTGTTTTGCCTTAAGGGACTATGCGTCCAACTCAAAGGTGAATATCACATTTTTTTAGTTAAGAGACAATGCCTTGAATTGGTGGGGTAACCTAGAAAGACGACTGCATCTTACCCCGGACACAGTATCTTGGGAACTTTTCGAGGAGAGGTTCCCAAGGAAATATCTGCCAGCGTACTATGAGGAACAACAGGTAGGGGCATTTCATGCCTTAGTACAGGGAAACAAAACTGTAGAAGAATATGAGATCCGATTTATGGAATTGGTCAAATATGTTTCGTATATGGATAATGACCAACGACAGGCAGAGCACTTCATCTATGGATTGAACCCTAATATAAGAGCTATGGTGCGGATGTGGAAATCTTCTTTGGTAGTGGAAGCTATGGAAAGAGTGTGTTATGTGGAGGAACACATGAACTTAACCGGGGGTATAAGACTGACATTTCCGCATCATCCTGGATTCGTAGGGAAGGCCCCTAGGACATTTCTTGGGGGAGGGGGCTCAAGGCCACCACCATATGGTAACAGAGTCGTGCCAAGGACAGTAGCCACAAGGATTTCAATGGCAGGGAGTGCATCATCTCGTTCATCACCAATGACGCAGATAGGTCCACGACCATCTCAGGGAACAACTAGCAGGGGCAGAGGTTCCAGGGGAAGGAACTCATTTTAGAGACAGTCACATAACAATGCATAGGTTCAATCTCGTGTTACCTGTTGGGGGTGCGGAGGACCCCATTATCAGTGTGATTGCCCAGAGTTACAATCAGGGTTCGTGCATAGGGAAGGAAAGGCACCGATCGGGAGAGCAAGTAGCAGCCACCAAATTTACACAATGGTTAATAATCGCCAGGCCGAACATCAATCCATGGTGGTGGAGTCATCAGGTACGCTAAATCATATCAACGTTAAGATTTTATCTGATTCTGGTGCTATAGATAGTTTCATTTCACCATTTGCATTAGAAAAGAGTGGGTTGGTGGTCTATGAGCATGATGACTTTAAACAAGTCAAGATGGCTTCGGGGGAAAAACAAGCAGTAGGACCTAGTGTTGATAATTGCATAGTAGACCTAGGAGTGTGTACTACCAGGTTGAAGGTATATGTCACTACTCTCGGGGCATATGACCTAATCATTGGAATGGATTGGTGAGAAGCTCACCGAGCTTTGGTAGATTGTTTCACAAAGAGGGTGCTTTGTTTCGACGACGAGGGAAGGCCAGTAGAGATCCAGGGTGTATAGAGAAAAGTGTCATTATGCTTTATATCAACTATGAAGGTTAAGAGATGCTTGAGACAAGGGTGTCAATTATATGTAGTGGAAGCAGTGAACGAAAGGAAGGGACCCTCATTGGATCAATACCTGGTACTGTCAGAATTTAAGGATGTTTTTTCGAACGAGTTACCAGGGTTACCTCTTGAGAGGGAGCTTGATTTTACTATTGAGATAAAACCTGGCACAGAACCAATCTCCAAGACTCTGTATCGGATGATAGAACCAAAACTTTGTGAATTGAAAATGCAGTTGAAAGAGTTACTGGACTTAGGGCTAATAAGGCCCAGTGTCTCACCTTGGGGTGCACTAGTAATTTTTCTAAAGAAGAAGGATGGATCCTTATGACTGTGTATAGACTACAGGGACCTGAACCATGCTACAATTAAAAATAGGTACCCGATGCAACGAATAGATGACCTCTTTGATCAGATGAAAGGAGCAGCAGTATTCTCAAAGATTAATTTGCGATCAGGGTATCATTAGTTAAGGATTAAGGAAGGAGACATCCCAAAAAATGCCTTTTGAACTCAGTTTGGACATTACGAGTTTGTCATAGTACCTTTCAGATTGACCAATGCACCAGCAGTATTCATGATCCTCATGAACGGCGTATTCCAGAAGTACTTAGATCGTTTTGTACAAGTCTTCCTAGATGACATCCTCATCTATTCCAAGAATGAAAGAGAACATGAGGAACACTTACGAGTAGTGTTGTCCTGCCTTAGGGAGAAAAAATTGTATGGGAAGTTGTCGAAGTGTTCCTTCTTTCAGAAAGCGATCCACTATTTAGGTCATATCATTTCTGGTGAAGGAATCTCTGTAGACCCAGAAAAGGTAAAGGCCATTATGGAGTGGCCAGTGCCGAAAAATGCCCATGAGGTGAGAAGCTTCATGGGGCTATCAGGTTATTACTGGAGATTTGTGGAAGGATTCTCCAAAATAGAGAAACCCATTACCACTTTGTAGTGCAAGGGGGTTAGGTATGAATGGACAGAAGAATGTGATAGTGCATTCATCGAGCTTAAGAGATTACTAACTAGTGCGCTAATTCTACGAGTGTCGGATATGGAAAAGGACTTATAGTTTGCATGGATGCCTTGAAGCAAGGGGTGGGGGCCATGCTAATGCAGGATGGAGGAGTGATAGCTTATGCGTCAAGGAAGTTGAAGAAACATGAAGAGCTATACGCAACTCATGATTTATAGTTGGCAGCTGCAATGCTAGCTCTGAAACTTTGGAGGCACTATCTTGTAGGGTGAAACTTTGAGCTCAAAATGGACCATCAAATTTTAAAACATCTCTTCACCCAAAGGGATATGAATGCCAGGAAAAGGCGATGGAGTGAGTTTATGAGTGAGTACAATTTTGGTATTTCATACATCAAGGGAAAGGAAAATGTGGTCACAGATGCCTTGAGTAGGACACCATGTATCTTCTCCTTGGTACCCTTAAAGGTCAATCTAAGGGAACATCTATTGACACAAATCCAAGGAGACAGTTGGTATTTAAAGGTTACTTCAAACCTCTAGAGCAGGAGGCAGTTAGATCCAAAGTATGAAGGATATAGACTTGAAGCAGATGGACTATTGAGATATCGAAGAAGGATGTACATCCCTGAAGATGGGGATATTCGAAGCATCATATTGAAGGAAGCCCATAGAGCACTTTATTGTGCACATCCGGGTGTGAAGAAGATGTACGCAGACATGAGGAAGCTTGAAGCAGTCGCACCCTCATGCACGTCTGCTCTCACATGATCTTCTTCTTCTCGGCCCGAAGAACTCTAAGGTTCTTCTATTTCCATGTCAGGAAATATGCACCCCACAGATTCTCTTATGCGCGATCCCCCTTTCTTTACTTATCGGAGGATCGGAACTCGCGGCTTCGCAAGTTCATTGTCGATCACTGGGCTCTCAAATCCCCGAGACTTGATACCTCAGTCAACGCTGACCTCTTATCGTATCTATCGGGACTTTTCTTATCGTGGTTTCTCTACTCATGATATCGAGCACTTTGATTTGTCGACTCCCGATACCCGATGCAATGAAACTCCGATGCACACGTGAGCTGTCTCTTCAACTCCTTGTCACTTCTATCGGGATTTCGGGATTCACGGGATCACAAATCCTGATGTCAATGGATTTGGGACTTTCCTTTCCCTGATCCCCGATATGCACCACCTGTCTTCCACTCACTTCCGTGGTCCCACACTAGTTATGTCACCGTCGGGATATCGTGGATCGTGATTCCAAGAAGCAAGATTTATCTGCTCTCGAAACCCCAAATTCTCCAAACCCCGACTTTCTTGGGTATCCTGACACGTGTCCTTGACAAAGAATGGTTCTAGACTCGTTGGGATATCGTGGATTGTGATATCCCAATTCCTGGTGAAATCCTTTGTAGCTTCGACTCACGAATCCCCGATACACGATATCACGTGTAGATCAGAGGGTCCTTGTGACTCGGATTGATGGCTCTACCCTTCTTGATCTTTAAACCTTTTGGACCTTCTCGCCGTAACCTCCTTGCACCTTCGTAAGATCCAACAGCCCTCGGAACCTCGCGAAATCTCCTCATAGGATTTTGACCGTCCGTCCTTCCCTTGACGATTCTGCGAACCGACTGCATTCCTCTCCACTAAACTCATCCACTTGATCACAGACTTGAAGCTTCTTCTTGATCTTCAAAGCGCAACTTCGACTACGGTCTTTCAACAACTTTGAGCTCTTATCACTCCTGAGCTTCCTTACGACTCTTAGGTCCTTCAGAAAATCTCTTGCACGCACTCCTTCCAGCAACCCTTCAACTTCGACTGAGTGTTGAAGTTCCTCGACTCTGCACACACCTGCAACAACAGTATTCTAGCACTTCCCTCAGGTTCGCAACCCTGAAACCTCTAACTAGCCTGCGCACTCCTTGCACGGCTCCTATGCCCAACTGCACCTTTGAGGAAATGAGAACAAAAGCTATCTCTAATTGGACCCTTCTATCAACGCACTCCTTGCAGACAATTCGACTGCACTCCTTGCAGGAATCCTCTAGCTCAAATAGAGAAACAATTGAAACTCATTCTCTCTTCCTCACAGACTTCAATTCCACCATGAAATCACATACATAGCATATAAAAGCAAATGTATGACAGGAAATAAACATTCATGAGCGTAACATCAATACACAGAGAAACAACACAACCATGAATTTGAATCAAAGCTTTCTTCTATTAATTCAAATGCCTGTAAATGGGTGTTCTTCATACAATTCTTTGCATGCTCTTCTGCTTCTTCAATCTCAGGCTCCAGCTCAAGCTAATGTTACAATGTACAAATGAGGGTGTCTATCTCCATTTTCCCTCTTGGACTCTAAGCTATCAAATCTAAAATTAAATTCCTATCTACCAGCATTAACTATTTTAAATGCCGACTATCTACTAAAGGACTAGAGCTATCCGCTCAATGTCCATTTACAATATACAAAGGCGGTTCTTCTTAAATTACTTCATTAAATATTTGCGCAACAAACCCAAAGTGTTTTCAAAACTTGTGTTGGACGCCTTCCAGCTGTTTTTTGCATTCGCGTTGGCTCGCTTGATGTGTTGGCGATGCTCCTGCATCATACTCCACGACTTGAAAAATTTCATGGGATCCTATCCATGAGCTCCTGCACGGTCTGTCCATGCTTTTGTATTTCTTCTTCACTCTCCCAGCTAGCATCTTCCACTGGGTGGCCCTTCCATTTGACCAGATACTCATAGTATTCTTTCCTCCTGGTCTTCTTACCCACTCTCTTTTCTAGTATGCATTCTATCTACGGTTTCTCTGCAACTGGCATCTGTTTCATCCACTGGATCACTGGTTCCTCTATTCCAGTCTCTGCTTCTCCAGCTCTGTATGGGTATAAATCTACGATATTGAATATCAGAGATATTCCGATCCCATCTGGTAACTTAATCTCATAAGCATTTTCTCTGAATTTTCTCAATACCTTGCATGGTCCGATTTTCTTCATTTTCAATTTGTTGTATGTTCCCCTCGGAAACCTTTCTTTCCTCAAATATGCCAGAACTAGATCACCAAATTCAAACTGAAGTTGTATTCGATGTTGATCTTCTCTGCGCTTATACTCCTGGTTTGATTTTAGCAACCGCTCCTTCACCCGGTTGTGAAGTTCCTTCATTGCCTCAACAAATTCCTCTGCACTAGCACTGCTAATCGCAGTCTGTTCTGAATCTCACAATTTGAAAACTCCTCTCGGATGCATACCATAGAAAACCTGGAATGGACTCTTCCATGTGCTCCTATTCACTGAGTTGTTGTATGCAAACTCGGCCTGTGGCAATATGTGGTCCCAACTGCTGTGGTGCTCTGTCACCAAGCTTCTTAGCAAATCTCCCAGACTTTTGTTCACCACTTCTGTCTATCCATCCTTCTGAGGATAATAAGTAGAACTAAATGCCAATTTAGTTCCTATCTTCTTCCATAATGTCCTCCAAAAATTCCCTATGAATTTTGTGTCTCTGTCTGAAACTATGCTTTTTGGCAACCCATGAAGTCGAATGACCTCCTTGAAGAACAAATTTGCGATGTGAGTCACATCGTTGGTTTTATGACATGGAATGAAGTGTGCCATCTTATAAAACCTATCCACTATCACAAAGATTGAATCAACACCTCTTTGTGTCTTTGGCAAGCCCAATACGAAATCCATGCTTATCGCTTCCCATGGCCTCTCTGGTATGGGCAATGGTTGATAAAATCCTGCATTTTGCTTCCTTCCCTTCGAATGATGGAAAACTCTACATCTGTCAATGAATCTCTTGACATCTTCTTGCATTCCTGGCCAAAAGTATGACTCACTCAGCTTCATGAATGTCTTGTCATGGCCAAAATGTCCTACCAATCCACCACTGTGTTTCTCTTTTAACAAGTTCTCCCTCATGGAGCATTTCGGAATGCACAATTGTTTGCCTCTGAACAACAATCCCTCCTGGATCATATAGTCTATCCAAGGACTCCTATCTCTGAGAACTGGATTCTCAGCTGCTTCATACACTTCTCCAAAATCTACATCTCCTGCATACATGTCCCTGATATTTTCAAAACCCAATGTTTTGACTCGAAACTCCTGCAACAACAAACACTTCTTTCTCAAAGCATCAACCACTTTGTTAGTAGTACCCGAAATGTGTTTAATCACAAATGTGAAATTCTGCATATAATCTACCCAGTTGGGATGTTTTTGATTCAACTTCTCCTGTTGAGTCACAAACTGCAATGCGTGGTTATCATTGTACAATAAAAATTCTTTCGGAATCAAGTAATGCCTCCACTTCTTCAGTGTCTGTATGATAGCATAAAATTCATTGCCGTACATGGAGTATTTCAGTTTCGCCTCATTCATCTTCTCACTGAAATATGCAATCGGTCTGTCTTCCTGACTCAAGACCGCTCCTATGAAAAACCCACTTGCATCACATTTCACCTGAAATGTCTTCAGAAAATCTGGCAACACCAACACTGGTTGTTCCATGATCTTTCATTTCAACAGATTGAAACTCTTCTAAGCCTCTGTTGTCCAGTGAAAAGACTTATGCCACTTTTTCACTGTGTCCATCATCGCTGTGCTAATCCCACTAAAATTCCTGATGAACTTCTAGTAGAAACTAGCTAAACCATGAAAACTTCTCACCTCGAATAAAATTATTGGTGATGGCCAATTCTTAATTACCTCCTCTTTATCCGGATCCATCCTCAACTCATTAGCCAAAATAACAAAAACTAAGTGAATGAGCTCTATCTTCATAAACGAGGACTTCTTCACATTAATCAACAACTTCTCCTACTGTAGCCTCTTCATCACAATGGCCAAATGCTTCAAGTGCTTTGCCACTGATTTACTGTAAATCAATATGTCATCCAAATAAACAATGACAAATTTCTTGATGAATTCCCTCAGGACTTCATTCATCAACCTCATAAAGGTACTCTGTGCATTTGTTAATCCAAACAGCATAACAATCCATTCATACACTCCTTCATTGGTTTTGAAGGCTGTATTCCATTCATCGCCTTCTCTCATGTGAATCTGGTGATATCCGCTTTTCAAATCTATCTTTGAAAAATACTTTGCCCCGCTCAAGAAATCCATCAGATCATCCATCCTCGACAGTGGAAATCTATACCTGATGGTTATCTTATTGATCTCTCTTGAATCAGTACACATCCTCCAACCTTCGTCTTTCTTCGGACTGAGTACTGTTGGAACAACACATGGACTCAAGATTTCCCTGACTAACCCCTTGTCCAATAACTCTTGGACTTGTTTCTTAACCTCTTCATTTTCTTGCGGCGTCAACCTGTACATGACTTTGTTCGGTAAACTGGCTCCTAGTATGAGGTCTATGTGATGACTCACACTTCTCATCGGTGGCAATGAATGAGGTAATTCATCCACTATAATGTCAGCGAACTCTCCCAATAGTTCCTGAACTTCTTCTGGTAAATCATCCACTCTTGTGCTAGTCGGAACAATCCTTGGTTTCCTGACCACAAAGAATTTTGGATCTTCTTTCTTCCTCACCTCCGTAAGAAGTTCCTTCCCACTCATGAGAAGTACTGTGTTGCTTACTTCCAGCTTCACCTCCTTATCTTTTATCGGAAGAAACATATGGGTTCTCCCATTCTTCTCCAGGGTGTATGTGTTCATTTGCCCATCATGAATCACATTTATGTCATATTGCCATGGTATACCCAACAATAAATGACATACATCCATGGGAATAACATCACACAAGATTTTATCATTACATCCTCCTATCTTGAATTCAACCAAGCATTGTTTTGTAATAGTTAGCCGGTGTCCTTTCTGTAGCCACGAAACTCTGTATGGGCTTGGATGATCAGTCGTCTCCAGCTCCAGCTTCTCTACCATCTCTGTAGATACAAGATTATCCATGCTACCAATGTCTACAATGACCTTGCATACCCTATCCTTGGTCTTGCACGCTGTTCTGAAAAGTTTGGTCCTTTGGACTGAACTTTCCACCTCCTTCTCAGGTGTCAAAAGGAATTTTCGCATCATAAGCGATCTTCCGCCTTCTGCATCTTTTTCCTCAACATCCCTCCTCTGTGCCTCGGTGATGTGAGCTTCTCCGATGTCCTTCTTTTTCTCTGGAAACTTGTAAGATTTGTGCCCGTTCTTCCCACATGTGAAACATATGATTACTCCACCTCTTGCTCTTCCTCTACCTCTGGTACAAGGAAAAGTGTTGTTGTCATCATATCCTCCGCTCTGCTCTATATGCTGCCCTCTCTATTCAACATGTGGCCCTCGCTGTGAGGTTCCACCTCTTTCAACTTTACCCTGAGGTTTCTTCCATTCCTCCTTGGGCTTCTGGTATTTGTCTTGGGCAACTGCTTTGCCTCTGGGCTGACTTCTGCCTCGGCCCCTCTGACCTTGCTTATGGCTCAGCTTCTCCTCAGCTTTCAGAGCCATCTAATAAGCATCCTCCACCATCCTGATGGTAACCATGCTTAATTCATCCTAAATGTCGTATCTCAGACCATTCAGATACCTAGCAACCTTCTCATCATCGCTCTCCCGATGACCTGCCCTGATGTTAAGTTGATAGAATTCTTTAGTGTATTCCTTCACTGTCATCAGTTTTGTCTCAGGTTCTGCATCCTCCTGAATAGAGTAATTTGACAGTCTCTCGGGATGAATTTCGCCTTCATCTTCGCAATCATTCGATCCCAATTCTTGATCTTCTGCTTGCCCTTGCAGCGTTTGTTAGCTTGTAGCTCATCCCACCACAATGTTGCATGTCCTTTCAAGCGTGGGACAACATTCTTGACTTTCTTATCTTCTTCGACATCCTCATAGTCAAAATATGTATCAAGAGCTCTAATCCAATCTAGAAGCTCCTCTGCATCCAGATTTCCCTCGTAAACTGGAATGTCCATCTTCTCCTTTGCACCCATCCTGGCAATAGCTTTAATTAGACGTTCATTTGTTGCATCCTCAGCTACAACTTCCTCTTCATGTTCAACTTCAACTTCAATCTAGGAATCATTAAGATCCCCTACACTAGTTGTGCGTCTTTTCGCTATATCCATGTCCTCGAGTCTTGCTCGGAGATCTCTCATCTGTCTCTCCATTTCTATATTTTCTACCTGCCTGCCTCTTCTTCATACCTCCCTATCTTCTGGATCAAGTGACTATCTTTCTCTCCTCGGCAGCATGGTGAATTCCTTTCTCTGATATAGAAAGCAAAGAGATATCCCTGCTCTGATACCACACCTGACGCAGCCGTACCCTCGGGCACGTCCGCTCTCATAGGATCTTCTTCTTCTCGGCCTGAAGAACTCTAAGGTTCTTCTATTTCCCTGTTGGGAAATCTGCACCCCACAGATTCTCTTATGTGTGATCCCCCTTTATTTACTTATCGGAGGATCAGAACTCACAGCTTCGCAAGTTCACTGTCGATCACTGGGTTCTCGAATCCTTGAGACCTGATGCCTCAGTCAACGCTGACCTCTTCTCATATCTATCCGGACTTGTCTTATTGCGGTTTCGCTACTCACGATATCGAGCACTTTGATTTGTCGACTCCCGATACCCAATGCAATGAAACTCCGATGCACGCATGAGTTGTCTCTTCAACTCCTTGTCACTTCTATCGGGATTTCAGGATTCACAGGATCACGAATCCTGATGTCAATGGATTCGAGACTTTCCTTTCCCCGATCCCTGATATGCGCCACCTGTATTCCACTCACTCCTATGGTCCCACACTAGTTACGTCACCGTTGAGATATCGTGGATCGCGATTCCAAGAGGCAAGATTTCTCTGCTCTCGAAACCCTCGATTCTTCGAACCCTGACTTCCTTGGGTCTCCTGACACGCATCCTTGACAAAGAATGGTTCTGGACTCATCGGGATATCGCAGATTGCGATATCGCAATTCTTGGTGAAACCATTTACAGCTTCGACTCACGAATCCTCGATACATGATATCACGTGTAGATCCGATGGTCCTTGTGACTCGGATCGACGACTCTACCCTTCTTGTTCTTTAAACCTTTCAGACCTTCTCGTTGTAACCTCCTTGCACCTTCGCAAGATCCAACGACCCTCAGAACTTCACGAAATATCCTCAGAGGATTTCGACCATCCATCCTTCCCTTGATGATTCTGCGAACCGATTGCGTTCCTCTCCACTAAACTAGTCCACTTGATCGCAGACTTAAAGCTTCTTCCTGATATTCAAAGCGCAAATTTGACTACGGTCTTTCAACAACTTTGAGGTCTTATCACTCCTGAGTTTCCTTACAACTCTCAAGTCCTTCAGAAAATCTATTGCACGCACTCCTTGTGGAAACCCTTCAACTTCAACTGAGTGTTGAAGTTCCTCGACTCTGCACACACCTGCAGTAGCAGTCTTTTAACACTTCCCTCAGGTTCACAACCTTGAAACCTCTAACTAGATTACACACTCCTTGCATGACACTTGTGCCCAACTGCACCTTTGAGGAAATGAGAACAAAATCTATCTCTAATTGGACCCTTTTGTCAATGCACTCCTTGCAAACAATTCAACTGCACTCCTTGCAAGAATCCTTTGGCTCAAATAGAGAAATAATTGAAACTCATTCTCTCTTCCTCACAGACTTCAATTCCACCATGAAATCACATACATAGCATATAAAAGAAAATGTATGACAAGAAATAAACATTCATGAGCGTAAAATTAATACACAGAGAAACAACACAACCATGAATTTGAATCAAATATTTCTTCTATTAATTCAAATGCCTATACATGGGTGTTCTTCATACAATTCTCTGCATGCTCTTCTGCTTCTTCAATCTCAGGCTCCGAGTCAGGCTAATGTTACAATGTACAAATGAGGGTGTCTATCTCCATTTTCCCTCTTGGACTCTAAGCTATCAAATATAAAATTAAATTCCTATCTACCAGCATTAACTATTTTAAATGTCGACTATCTACTAAAGAACTAGAGCTATCCGCTCAAGGTCCATTTACAATATACAAACGCGCTTCTTCTTAAATGACTTCATTAAAGATTTGCGCAAAAAACCCAAAGTGTTTTCAAAACTTGTGTTGGACGCCTTCCAGTTGTTTTCCGCCTTCGCATTGGCTCACTTGATGTGTTGGCGATGCTCCAACATCAAATCTCTTCTTCTGGGTAGGCATGAAGCATGATGTAGTCCATTTTGTCGCCAAATTCCTAGAGTTTCAACAAGTGAAATCCGACCACCATCACCTGATAGGCCTCCTACAACCACATGATGTTCCTATGTCCAAGTGGGAAGTCATCTCTATGGATTTTGTTGTGGGGTTGCCACTCACATCACATAGACACAATGCCATTCTTGTGATAGTGGATAAGTTAACCAAGAGAGCTCATTTTATTCCAGTTAGAGACACTTACGATGTCACTGATGTGGCACGTGTGTTTGTAAGGGAGGTTATCTGTTTGCATGGGATACCTAAGAAGATCATTTTAGATAGGGACTCCCAATTCACTTCTAGGTTTTGGACAAGTTTGCAGTCAGCGTTGGGGACTCAGTTGAACTTAAGCACAACTTGTCACCCTGAAATAGATGGGAAAAATAAGAGAGTAAATAAAGTCATGGAAGACATGCTTAGGATTTATGTCATGGATAATCAAACCTAGTGGGAGAAGTACCTACCTTTGGTAGAGTTTGCTTACAATAACAATTTTCATAGCTCCATTGGAATGCCACCCTACGAAGCTTTGTATGGAAGGCCATGCAGAACATCATTGAGTTGGGATAGACTAGAAGACCGAGTAACAGTTGGGCCATAATTGATTCAATATATGGAGGAACATGTGATTCAGATTAGGCAGAGACTAAAGGAAGCACAGGATAGGCAGAAAATCTATGCGGATGCACACAAGACCGACCAAAGTTATGAAGTGGAAGACCAGGTTTTCATTCGTATCAGGCCTAATAAGAGTACCATACGGTTTGGGAAGGGGACAAAGTTGTCACCTCGATTTATAGGACCATTCAGAATCCAAGAGAAAATTGGACCCGTTGCCTATCGTCTCGTACTGCTAGCCCACTTGCATAAAACTCATAATGTTTTTCATCTATCTGTTTTACATCATTATGTTGTTGATGAATCCCATAAACTAAATTGGAAGGAATTGCAGGTATCATATGTGGGAACCCTCATGGTAGAACCATTACGCATATTGGACCGTAGAGTCCGACAACTCAGGAACCATCTGGTAGACCAAGTTAAGGTCCAATGGGACAAGTATAGTCAGAGATCTGTTACTTGGGAAGATGCCGAGACATTACGAAGAGACTATCCCTCACTTTTCTGGCCACCTCGAGAATATGTTTCTCGATGGTGGGGTGTGTGTAACACCACCTTTTGACTTAGACAACCAGGATTACTTAAGGCCTATATACTTTACTTTTCTAGTCACAATGAAACTATTAAGTGATACACTTAAAATTTAAAATGTATGAACATTTATGAATGTTTAAATGTTATTGATGATAATGTATGTAATGCGATTTACTATGTGAATGTAAATTTTATGAATGTTTAAATTTTATTGATGAGGATGTATATGATGCGACATATTGTGAGAATGTGAATTTAATAAATGTTTAAATGTTATTAGAATGATGTTGGATATGATGCAATCTATTTTGGTAAATGATAATATTATGGATGGGTGTCAAAATTGAATTATGGGATATTATGAGATCTATTTCTAACTGGAAAAATTTGATGTTAAGTTGTTGATACAAGGATACCAAATAGAAATGATGATTGTATGCAATTACATGATGATAATGCATAGAAATGTATGAGTTTGTGTTATAGACTAATCTACAGGTTATGGGCTATGAAATAGCCAACGTAATGATGATGAAAGTGGATATCATGACCACTAGCCGAGAAACATTATGGTACGAATATTTGTATGAGAAATTATATTGGTTGGATGCATTGCTATGATATGTGGACCAGTGTAGGATTTCAGGTGATGAGACAGCCCAAAACCAAATAAACGATGACAAAACCCCCAACAACATGGTGCCACTATATATTCCATTGTAGGGTGTGGACCCTAGTTATGATTAGGAGGGGTGGAGGTATTTCCCACTGTGTATCCTCTGAAACCTGAAGTCATGGAAGGAAAATGTTAGCTCACGCTCCCCAAGACATGTGATGATGACTGTCAGTTGCCTGCTAGGGAAGCTTGGTCGAGATAGTGACACTTCCGCTTATGGGTTCTATTTGGAGTTAGGTCAATATAGTTGATGCTCCAAGATAGTCTAGCAGAGGAAGGATAGGAATGGAGATGGAAGTAAGTTAGGGAGGAAGGATGAGTAGAAATAGTTGAGAGAGTATGGGGATTTGTCTGATGGTGAAATTTAATGTTTTTCCTTCTAAAAAGAAAATGTGTATATATGAATATTCATAATTTCGTAACTAAACCAAAGTTGTCTAAATAAAATTGTTGAACCGGATAATTGTAATTAAAGGATTTCTCAAACATTTGATTGGTTTATTGTCTTTTATAAAATACTAGTCTTATTGATTGGATTGGATGCATACATAAATTACTAAAGGGCGATAGTTATTGATTCTTAGTACACGCCCGAGACTTGTATGTACTAGCTACACATGCATTTCTTGTACATGTACACTAGTATGTATGATCTTTCTTGACTTACTTGCTAATATTGTCGGTTAATTGTTATGAATGTGTGAACCATTTTTCTTTTCCTTTGTACCACGAGATACCTTAACTTTGGGACGAAGTTTTTTGAAGGGTGGGTGTATGTAACAACCCTAGTTGAATATATGCTTAGGGATTATTACGTAAAAATTAATTAGATAATTAATTGTCCTAATATAGTTTTAATTAAACAATGATTAGAATTAATAATATTAATTAAATATTTATTTATTAATTAATTGTTTATAACTTTTGAATGATTAATTAATTAATTAATTACATATCACATTCAATGACATGGGTAATAAATTAAGGGGCTTAATAATTTTAATTTATTTAATTAATTGCTTTACGTATGCGGGAGGGGATAGGATAATTAATAAAGGGATAAGGTAATAAAGGAGGGATAAGGAAATTATTGAGGGGGAAGAGATTCGGTGAAAGGGGGATATGATGGGAGGAGTCTTACGAGGGGAGGATCATTATTTTGGGAGGGAAGCATTTTGGAGGGGAGGCGAGAGTTTTGGTTTCTTTTCTTGGATTTTTTGGTTCTGTGGTGGAGTTGTACAGTCTTTGAGTATCATTGCAGGGGGCACCGGGTTGCCAGGGGTTTTGGGCATGGGGGCCAGGATTCCTTTCGGTTTCCTGGATCTAGGGAGCCGGATAGTCTACTCCTAGCTGGCTGGGAGGTTAGTCGGTTTGGGCAGAGTTGGTCAGTTCATCAGGCAGCAGCAAAGTAGCAGGCTGGACAATCGGGTCAACAGAGAAATTAGCATCAGGAAGAGGTAAATTAAATTTTATTCTGTTAAGTTATTTTCATGTTGTAGATAGATTTGAATTTCTGCAGAATATTTATGCTTGTAGGATATGAATGAATAATTTACGTATCTGAAGGGAAATATATGTTAATTGTATTAAATTTTGTATTTAATTAAGTACGGTCTCTACAATTTGAAACTTTGTTTAAGTGCTCTAGAAAACCATCATGTATCAATATCGATCCTTCGATTAAGCCTATGGAACAGAGGGAAGAAATAAAGAAAGAAAAGAATACAACTGCAATCAGTAATAGAAATGCTTTGAAATCCCTATCTCTAAGCTTATATCTGTTTGTCCATCTGATGAATTGTGTTAAATGTGTTTGGACGAAAGCCTATTTATACAATTTGGCACTAAATGAAACGATACGATGTGTCGTTTCATTTTTCTGACCGACGGAATTCACTCAACATCCTTTCAACCTAAAACCTTGGAAACCGTTCAGTTTTGATGGTTTCCATTAGATATTAGTCTTTTGGCTGAAATATTAGTTTTTCGGCCGAAAACATCAAATTGGGACTGAAAACAAAAACCATAGAATTGCCCCAAGCTTACCTAAACTTCAAAGGTTGTAAACTCTTGCAAATACTGAGAATTTGGTTTCGAAAACGACACCTTCATTTCCAAAATTGAATCTACCTTCAATTCTTATAAATTATTTTCATTTTCTTTATTTTTATCTAATTTTATTTAATTTAAAAAAAAAAAACTACAAAATATTTTCAACAGACATTATGATTCGGTGAAATGAAATATTGGTATCTCTAAAAATATACAGTGAAAAATTTGGAAAAAAAAATATTCATAATCCTTAAACTGTTCTTTTCAAAAGGGTATATTTATATTTTAGTTTTAAGTAAAAATTAAGATAGATACAACATGTAGAAAAACATGTGTTTAAAATCTGCAATGTTTTCATCTTGGTCAACTTAAAAAAATTCTAGAAATTATAATATTCATCCGTTAGATTCAAAATTATAGTCATAATAAAATAGAATCTCTGTAGATTGTTGCAGTATATTTTGTTTCTTAAAAACATAAGTTTAATAATACATACATTGTTGTAGAAAAAAGTAACTCATTATCATTCCTTTCATGTTTAAGGAACATACTGTTAAGCAATTGTCAAATTGACATATCAAGTCGTGATAAAAAAAATTGAAAAATAGTCATTGGAAAGCTAACAAAATTCTTCACAAGTTTTTTTTTTACTGTAAAGTGAAATTATAAATAAAAAAAATACTTTTGTGTGCAGGAAGTTGAACTTGTGAAAATACAGTTTTTTTTCTCATAAAATAAGCAAAAGTGTAACCCGTCTTCATGATTTCACCCACCGGACAACTAAACTTCCCTATGTACATGGGGGAAGGGGGGAAGCATTGACAAGAGCTGAAGAAATGAAGGAAGAGATGGATAAAGGAAAGAAGGAGGAGTCCTTGGACCTAATCATGATAGAGGAAGACCAGATCAAGAATATCATGGAAACACCTGGAAGAATGCATAGTGGAGCACCCTACCAATACAATATGGACAATAAGAAGAGAGCCATACCCGCAAGGGAAGACTTGGAAAGTGATGAAAAAGAGGTAGAGGATCTTTGGGCTGTGGATAATATTGATGAAATCTTTCACATGACATATGAAAGAAAGACAAGAGGTCCAAGGGCAGGAACCGAAGGAATAACTCCTATCCATATCAGTGTAAGTGTGGAACCCATAAACCCATGTGCGACTAATACACTAGAAATAACACCACCATTTAGACAACCGAATTTCAGTGGAAGAAACGTAGCAGGAAGTACATATACACAGGGATAAAAAAATAGGGGATCCAATTGAGGAAGCACTATTTAAGGATATACACCACATAGAGGTAGTATTTCATCATTCAGGATGGCAGTACATGATCCCACCATGAGGTTATCAAAATTCAAGGGAGAGGCATATGAGGACCTTGAGAAGCACGTGTTCATCTATGAAAGTATCTGGCAAGCAAAGAAGATCATAGATGAGGATACAAAACTTGTGAAATTAGCTATCACACTAAGAGGCTATGCACTAGATTGGTACATGATATTAGTTCCAAACAGTCCACCAAGAACAACTAGAACAATTGTGGATATCAAGAAATTGTTAATAAATTAATTCCAGAAGCCTAGCTCAAAGGATTAGTACATGAATGAGATGATATAGATCATACAGAAACCAAAGTAATTTGTTTGGGAGATGGACCAGAGATTCAAACTATTGAAGGGAAAGTTGAAGTATGTCATGACAGATATGCAAGATAGACATCTATTTGTGAATTCCCTTCTACCACACTTTGAGAAAACAAAATTTTCAAACTCAGGTAGAGGCTCTACAGGAAGCCTTACAACTAGAAGAAAAAAAAATATCAAAAGACAAATCCAACAATAGAGGAGTTGAAGGAGGACCTGAAGAATCTAACATTTCAATTAAACCAGAACAAGAGTAAGGACTAAATGGAAGCTATTTTGTGTACCACATGTAGGACAGAAGGACACCACAAGAATGAATGCCCAACTTTCACGCAGTACATGGAAAAAGGACTACCAAACATGTTTCCATCAAGAGGACTATCATGTGAGATATGTAAGACACAGTGGAATGATCCATATCATTATCCAATGATGCAGAAATACCAAACAATGCCTAAGAGTTCATATTGCAACCTTTGCAAGTTAGTGGGCCATGATGACAAAGATTGCAAGACAATGGAGTTGATGAGGGAAAGAACATTAGACACCTATAGGGTGCATGAATAAATGATGACAAGGAAATATGCACCACATTTTAACCAAGTACCAACCTCAAATAAAACTACACCAAAACAATATAACATTGCGTAGCCACAATACAATGTTGTGCAACCAAAGTATAATCTTGTGCAGTATAATCAGGTGCCTCAATACAATGAGCTGTGAGGAGATCGATATGGATACATAGGTGAAGGATGAGATAGATGAGGATTCGGAAGAGGCACAAGACTAGTTGTATGCCATAATTGTCAACAGCTAGGACACTATGCAAGAGAATGTCCACTTCCACCTACGACATGCATGTATTGTCATGCATCATACCATGACATTGAAGATTGTTCGACATTATTGGGAAAGATCCAGGAAAAGAGAAATTAGAACAATCAAAATGTTCAATGGATCTCTGTAGAAGAAAGGGAGGATGGAATAAATATCAACATAGTTACGCGTGGAGGAGCTAAGACAGGAGATGATGCAGTAAGAAAAGATCCAGCACAACGCCAATGGGTGAAGAAGAATGTCGAACCATAGAAGAAGTTTGATGCGCAGAAAAAAAAGGAGATATTCAAGCAAGGCAGACAATAATTCTTGAAGCAATAAATTGCATCTACATCAATTGCGCAACATACTTAGGACATACAAACATACAATATGCCTTCATCGTTGGATCATACTGATGAAACACAACCCTTAGGAAAAGTAAGTAGCATAAAGGGTTCTCTGGAATATTTTGTTAAACTACTAAATTATCCATGATATGTTAAAGTATTACAAAATATGTTATAAATATGTAACACAAACGTAGAGGGAAATCTACAGTAGAAAACAGTTAATCACTTACATACAAAGAGGGGGACAAGTAGAGAGTTCATAATGAATGAAAACATTGGAGATTTCAACATGGGGGAGTATTGTACTGGATTTAGGTTCTGAAGTAAATGTGTTACCCAAGAAGACATGGAAATGTATGAGAGATCCCACATTAAGATATTGACATGTTCAGCTGCAACTAGCAAATCAACATAGGGTTCTTCCAATTGGAAGGCTAAAGGGTGTGACAATAGATCTAGATGGAGTGTGTACTAAAGACGATTTTGAAGTAATAGAAATAGTGGATGTCACAACACCTTATCCGAGATTTCTTGGCTTGGATTGGGAATTTGACAACCATGAAACAATCAACTTGAAGACAAGGAATATGACATTCGAGCCAGGAGAATATAGAGTTGTTGTGCCACTAGACTCATTAGAAGGAGAAAGGTATGTAAAACCCACTTCTTAGACCTGGAGGAAATCAACCAGTTATACAAAACCACCATGCGAGAAGAATACTATGTGAATCAAATTGTATATGGGGTAATCATTTGGAGAAGTATCACATAATGTGCTTCAGACTCAGATATACAGTTGGATAATTGGAAATGGAGATTACATGAAGTATCCACAAGAAGGTGCACAAGAATAGACCGTGCAGTAATATGGGTAAGTACAAAGATAAGAGAACCTCCTATTTTTCATGGGGTGGATTACTTAGAAGAGTTCCTAACAAGATATAAAGGTGACCTGTTATAAAATCAGAGGCTCTTATCCTTGGACATAGCACTCAATGAAACACCTACAAAATGTTGGGGTGAGCACAAAGAGATAGTCAAGGACTGGTACTAATGTAAGCGAATACTGCGAATCATATTCAATGCATAATAGGGAAGCAATGAGATGAAGAGATATGATGGACCGGGGACACCAGCAGAACACTTGGTGAAGTGTAGAACACTGTGGATAATTACACTACCAAAAGAATGGCCTCATCACTTCATTCACACATTGGAAGGAATTCTAGCAAACTATTATGTAGACCAAGAACTGTGCAGAGGCACTGCAGAATGGACAATGTTATAGAAGAATTGTATAGTCACTTTTTGATTTGAACATGAGAACCCCAACATTGATTCAACACTCAAACAAATTAGAGGGGTGATATTCATTAAGGAACCAGAGGTTAAACTTATCACATAATACTAACAACAGAAGAGAAAAATAGTGAAAGAACAATTGTCATGATATCATGTGCAAGTGGAAGCACCAGATGAAGATGACCCACACAACATTCAAATTACATAAATTGAAGGAGAAAGAGAGGTGGAAGGTCCATCTTTGGAATCAAAATTATTTTTTTCACCAATCAAGGTGTATAAAGTAAATATTTGGACAAATGATAATCCCAAAATGGCCAGTATCAGAGACTACTGGGATGAACAAATAGTATAAATAATAACAAAGTTACTGCGCAAGTACAGTGACCTATTCCCAACAACCTTTACAAAGATGAAAGGCATAGTAGGAGAGATAAGAGATATGAAGATACCTCTCAAACCTGAGGATAGATCTGTCAGATAGAGACCTTATATATTGAATCTAATATATAAGTAGAAAGTAAAAGAAGAAATTGACATAATGTTGGAAGTTGGAATCATCGAACTAGTAGAAGAATCAGAATGGATAATCCCTATGGTAGTACAAGAAAATAAACAAGGAGGGATAAGGATCTATGTATATCTCAAGAAATTGAATTATTCTTTCCTACATGACCCTTTTCCCACCCCTTTCATAGATGAGGTATTAGAGAATGTGGGAGGCTAGGAAGCATACGCATTCACCGATGGATTCTTATGCTACCATCAGATTAAGATAGCCCCAGAAGATAGGTGCAAGACCACTTTTTCCACTGAATGGGGATCCTACCAATACACACTCATTCCTTTTGGACTGAAGAATGCACCAACAATATTCTCAAGAGTAGTCATAGTTGCATTCAAAGAATTAATTCATCCATTTTTAGAAGTTTATCTAGATGATTAGACAATCTACAGTCGGTTGAAAGATCATGTAGAGGTGTTAAGGATGATGTTGGAAAGATGTGGGTAGTGTGAGATATCATTAAATATCAATAATTCCATCTTTGGGACACCTTTTGAAATACTGTTGGGAGATATAGTCTGTAAAAAAGGGCTATAGAAGGATCCTGCAAAGATTGCATTCATTGTTAATTTACCACCACAAAAATCAGTGCGCCAGTTGAGAGCAACATTGGGACACACATGATACTACAGGAAATTCATAAAAGGGTCTATGCAAATCACTATATCGATGGATAAATTGTTTAAGAAAGATAGTAAATTCCAATGGAATGAGGACTTTCACTGAGGTTTGGACACTCTAAAAGAAAAAATGGTCACAGCACCTATACTAGTATTCCTAGAATGGAAAAAGAAATTCCATGTTCATGTAGATGCACCGGCCATAGCACTAGGAGCTATTATGTCATGGCCAAGAGTAGGAGAGTTAGACCATCCTATAAAATTTGTATTCAAAAAACTTTCAAAGTCAGAGAAGAACTACAATACTACATAAAGAGAAGGATTATCAATGGTATATGTAATACACAATTTTAGACACTATATACTTGAGAAACACTTTAAAATGTTCACAGATCATTTTGGCCTCAAATACCTACCTAATAAGCCAATGTTGGGGGGGAGAATCTGTAGATGGTAATTGTTGTTTCGGGAATTTGACTTTGAAGTGTCAGTCAAACCAGGGAAGTTGAATGCAGGACCTAATCACCTATTGAGGATTGCCAATGGAGAGGAACCTACAAATTTAGAGGACAAATTTCTTGATGTGCAATTATTTTCAGTCCAAGTAGTTGATGAATATTTTGCTGACATCATTGATTACTTGAGCATAGGGAGTGCGCCACAATAATTCAACACTATTCAGAAGAAAAATATGGTACTTAGAGTTGCAGACCATCAATTAATTGCAGGACACTTATATAATATGGGTGCAAATAACATTTTGAGAAGATGGGTACTATAACATGAGAGGCCTAGGATTTTAGCAGAGGATCATGAGGGAATAGCTGGAGGACACTATGCAAGAAAAGATACCACACAAAATGTATTACACACATAACTATGGTGGCTGACCATTCACAGAGATGAAAAGGATTATTCCCAGAGATGTGATGTATGTTAGAGAGTTGGTAAACCTAATATATGGGATGAGATGCCCCTAAGACCACAAGTAACATTGCAAGTATTCGAAAAATGGGAAATAGAATTTGTGGGACTAATTAATCCACCAACAAAGAGGTTAGTAGCAAGGTATATCATTACTTTGACATGGTACTTAACGAGATGGGCAGAAGCAGCACCAGTAAAATATTGTAGCACAAAGACAATAATTCACTTCATGGTTGATCAAGTGATAACTAGATTTGGATGCCCAATGATTTTGATGAGTGACCAAGGCACTCACTTCATCAATAGTACCATCAAGGCTATGACTTATGAGTTTGAAGTCTATCATCAAAAGAGTACACCTTATCACCCTCAAGCAAATGGGATAGTGGAAGCCTTTAATAAGATCCTAGAGAATGCATTGAAAAAAATATACAATGCCAACAAGGATGATTGATATTTGAAGATACCATCAATATTGTGGGTGTACAGGACTACATGCAAAAAGTTGATAGGACAGACACCATTCAGGTTGGTGTATGTAAAAGAAGCAGTGGTACCATTAGAATTTTTGGTACCTAGTCTGCGCATAGCAGTAATAACCAACATGACAGAATGAGGCACAATACAAGTAAGGATAACACAATTGATGGAGATGGAAGAATATAGGATTCTAGTAGTATTTCACCAAGAAGTACAAAAAGAAAGGGACAAATCTTGGCATGACAAACATATTAAAAGGAAGAATTTCAAGAAGGCAGATCTAGTCTTGGTGTATGACAGTAAATTTCTTCAGCATCCAAGAAAATTCAAAATGCATTGGTTGGGACCATATGAAGTGAAGATTGTCACAGAGGGGGGAGTTCTATAGTTGAAAGATTTAGGAGCTACAGAACTCGGAGGAATGATCAATGGGAGTCGACTGATACAGTATAGGGACAATCGACCTCCTATTACTTAGAACATTTTTCTGCACTAAGAAGATATGTATATAGTTTATTATAGTAGAAGTAAGGGAGAGAAAATGAGAAAAAGAAATAAAAGAAAGAAAAAGAAGGAAATCCATAAAAAGTAAAAAGGGGATAAAAATAAAAATAGATCGACGCACATAGAGGGTTTTGATAGAATAGAACTACTATAATAGAACTGTGCACTGCAAGAAAATCAGGGACAGAAAGCACTGTGCACAAGAGAGAATTTAATGGGTAGAAAGGTATAGCGTGCAAGAAACACAACAAAAATTGAAAAGGTGACAACTGTCAGTGAAACACAGTTGTTGCTTCTCCATCTCGATATAAAGTCGGAAAAAGGGGGGAAACCAACCCATTTTGTAAATTTATAAGGATAAGAATGTAGAGCCGAGTGGAAGAGAGACAGAGTGTAAATTTCCACTACCATATATTGATTTGGAAGCATGTGGTTCTGATTTCCTATCCATGTCACCACCAAGAGTTGGAGCACCGAGTAGAACCAGACGAAACACATGGAGTAGCACTCTAGTGCCACAAACAAGAACAAATGAGATTCCTACAGTGGTGGATGTGGATGAAATCCACACATCGTATTACAATTAGACCACATTTCATGTGGAAGAGGAGTAGGAACCCGCATAGGAGCCCGAGCATCCAGAAGAGGATGTCGAGCGGACGAAATTTGATGAGTCCAGGGAGAAAGGGACACAGCAAGAAGAACCAACCACAGGATCCATGCAACAGGGCCTAGAGATGGAACTAGAGCATGAAATAGAGTAAGAGGTTGTACCATAGGCTAGGGTATTGTCCCCACAAGGGAAAAAGAAGGTGTGAACATAAACTAGTGCACAGGGCATACAACGCACATGGGAAGAACTAGGTTTAGTGATGTTGAAAATCCATGAAGGAGTGAAGGTTGACGAAGAGATGATATGAGGGGTCAAGGGCCTCAAATATTCTGACCATGATGTCTCAGATGTCATAAATGTCCTATATTTGGCAACACAAATCTACCTGGAGAGCAGGGGAGAAAGCCCATCAGGCGCACCACTATTGGAGTCTGCATAGTGGATCCTGGGGCTATACAACATTGACATCATGAACTTAATGATATACCGCACTTTGGGCACTAGAAGAACATAAACAGATGTGTCAATCAACTGTTAGCAAGGGTGCACATAGTTATATTATGGATGGATAGGCTAGTGCCTATCAATGTCAACCTCATCGCAGCAATTACAGGGCTACCCATAGATGGGGAGAAGAGAAAACAATATATAGAAGACAAAAAGAACTTGAAATCCATCTCAAATGAGATCAAAGAAAAGTATGGCATAGAGAGGGGTAACAGAGGTATCAGGATCAATGACATCAATGATCATGCGGTATTATTTACAACAAGATTACTCAGTTACAAATTAATGTGCATGTATCGAAAATAAGAAGTGCATGCAGGAGTAGTAGCAGCTATGGTGCAATGCGCAAAGGGGAGATCGATGAGTTGTGGCCCTTATCTACTAAACTCATTATTTTAATATTTAAAGGACACAGAAGACTAGGGTTATTAGTGTAAATGCATTGAAACTGCACAGAATATATCTAGATAGAAAATACTACACACATTTGTAGAGAGAAACTAAGAAAGAAGAAGCAAGATAGAAAGAATGGAAGAATTCTCATTAACCGTTATTCCACACTGAAAGGGTGAATAATTTACAATATATATAAGATACATGAGTAACTAATGAGCCATAGTGGTGGTCTAGATTGATCTTGACACACACCAGCAGTTAGAAGAGTAAATTGTCACCTAGTCTAGTCTCTCAGGTAGTTACGGGAGTGAACTACCACCTAGCTGAGTTAACTAATCAACTAGTCTTCAATTAATTGACTGAAGAAAGAGTAGTGAGTTGGTGATGATCTCAATGTTTCATGGTGAAGAAACCAATGCATCATTTAAACTCAACTCAACTAGTCAACTGAAAGAGAATATTCTCCAGGTGGAATATTCTCCCCTAAAATATAGGAGACTGGATAATGACTAATTATGACTAATAAACAAGGAATAAGCTTAGGAAAAATAAATCCTAGGTGTGTGTGAAGTAACTCCAACACCCCCCCTGAACATCACTATGGTGAAAATAAAGAATGGGTCCCGCCTACGAGGCCATGCTAGGTACGCAAATATAAAATATGCACTGAACTAAACGAGGAAAGGGGGAAAACCTCATGGGAAAAAAAAAACCTCTCAAGTTACAATGCATTAAAAAAATAGAAAAAGAGAAGGACCAAAACGCAGTTGCTATGCAACTGTGTCCTTCACTCCAAGAAGACCTCGCAACTTTGCAATTTTGTGCTCTTTGAAGATTTTGTTGAAGATGTAGATGTCTTCACGGATCTGATGAAGTATATGCATCATTGATATTTCCACACATATCCACTTTATATTCTTGTAATGAATAATATCCAAATAAATTTTGGATGAAATTTTGAAAACCCTGCAACTGTTTCCAGAAAAAATTTGAAATTTTGTTGATTTTAAAATGATCATAACTTCACTTTCTAGACTCCGTTTTAGATGTTTTGTTTTTTTAAATTGGATATTTTCCCAAGAGGAATTCAAATATCCAATTTGTTTCTACAAAGTTTTCTAAAAAAATATCAGAATGGCATTTGATGTGCACGGCTCTCTTTTTGTCTCCTGACATGCATGCATGGTGCATGCAAAAGTGTCTACATGTGACTCCTAAGATGCATTCCATATAACTTCCACATGAATTTCAGAAAATAAATTTGAAATGGAGTAGACATCATCTTCAATTATTGTACTATTAATTTCTGCAAAAAGGTTTGTAGAAGACTCTTCATAATAAGAGGCTTGATCTTCTTATGGCTTCTCTTCTGTCTCTAACTGTTCTACCTCCTACATGAAATCTTCACAATATTCTTTATTCCCAAATACAACCTCCATTTTTGTCCATAATTCATTTGGAGTTGATCCTTTTGATTCTTCATATACTTGATGGAAAATTTTAGGAGAAACAGACATGCCGATACTTCCTATGACCATATCTTGTCTACTAAGAAAGCCATTTTTCTCATTGATAAAATCAGGATCTACTTACATTTCCATGGTTATTTGGTATAAGCCTTTGCATCTTAGTATGAGATTTTTTTTTGTCTTCCATTCCAAATAGTTGTGAGGTGTGAGAAGTATTTCTGGTGAATAATCCATTTTTTTGTTGTCTTCAATATTTTGGTATAGATTTTTCTTAGCAGTCTTTCAGCTCTGATACCATGTAAATGTTTTGAACCTGCATAGAATAGATCTATCTAGAAAATACTACACACATTTGCAGAGATAAATTAATAAAGAAGAAGCAAGATAGAAAGAATGGAAGAATTCTCATTAATCGTTATTCCACACTGAAAGGGTGAATAATTTACAATAGATATAGGATACATGAGTAACTAATGAGCCATAGTGGTGGTCTATATTGATCTATACAGACACCAGTAGTTACAAGAGTAAATTGCCACCTAGTCTAGTCTCTCAGGCAGTTACGGGAGTGAACTGCCACCTAGTTGAGTTAACTATTCAACTAGTCTTCAATTAACTGAATCAACAAAGAGTAGTGAGTTGGTGATGCTCCCAATGTTTCATGGTGAAAAAACCAATGCTACATCTAAAATCAACTCAACTAGTCAAACTGAAGTGTCAACTGAAAGAGAATATTCTCTAGGAGGAATATTCTCCCCTAAAATATAGGAGACTGGATAATGACTAATTATGACTAATAAACAAGGAATAACCTTAGGAAAAATAAATCCTAGGTGTGTGTGAAGTAACTCCAACAATTAATTCCACTATTCATGGTTACTCATCCTCATTGCATTTATGGGGTGGTAGGAACCCACATACAACATGTTCCTTCCAAGGATAGGAAAATGTGGCATATAGCGCTACACATCCCTTCATAGTAAAACAAATCCCAAAGAGAATAAACTTAGCAATGACATGTTTGTGATATACTTGACATAGATTCAAAATAGAGTCACAGAGACATGGATGATTCCCATAGAAATTTTCTAGGAGCTTGGGAATATAGAGAACTTATAGGCATCGCGCCACAGTATGTGGCTGCAAGAAAAAAAGGATCCAGCTAAGGAGTGGTTGTAGTTGAAATACTGCATAACAATGTAGGACATCTAGATGGAGGTCCAAGAATGGCTTGAGGAGTGGAGAGTTCCATCAATCCCAAATACGGTGCTAGGAACACGAACAAGGATGCAAGACAGAACAATCCTTGTGCAGTAGAAAAGAAAAAACAGAGAAAGCACTAAGAAAAAGTTGGCATAGGGACAATAAGGGGGTAGCACTCCCATAAAAAAGAAAACCAAAACAAAGAATCCATCCCAACATGGATCTGCACAGGGACCACCTAGCTAGAAAGAGCACACAACAAGAGAAACAACTACACAAGTGCGCCTGAAGGAAAGGTAGACAGAGACACAAGAAGTCTCAATGGAAGAAGGAGAAGGGCATGATATCGATAGGGATACACATATGCCAGAAGCATATGAACCACCAGAGCCCGAAAGGAAGAGAATAGGGGAGAAACCAAGTGGTTCTATAAAGAATCTCAAGGCCCATAGGAATCCCATGGAAGCATCATTGATGATAGATGGCATGGAGTTTATATCCAGAACAATAGAGTATCGGGTGCCAAATGTGTGGGAGAACGCTGAGAACCACAGAGCTTCAATTTATGAGCAAATCCAAGAGGTGAAAACTGTGTTAGAGCAATTAAAGGTCAAAATAAAGCAACAACAACAAAATATAGTAGCGCCAAAAAAATAAGGGGTACCGGTGGGTGAGACAGTGCAGATCACTATGAAGGGGAGTGTAAAATTCAGGATTACTCTCGACATGTTGTTCATGGATGAGGATATAGCGCAGAGGACGTTGAGAGAGATTGAGATATTGGACTTGGCATTCCACAACATTCCAACCAAAGCACTCTATAAATTACAAGTGAGCATCACGCAGGAAATTCAGTTCAGAGCAAGATGTGATGCGACAAACTTATAGCTGGCATAGGAAGACAACACCTCATTGAAGGAGACACTTAGCCAAGAAGGGAAGGAGAAGAATATGGCGTAGTATAAGGTGGATGAGATGGAAAACTAGATCCACATAGTATTCCAAGCCATATTGAAGAGCAAAGGAATACAAGGAGTGTCAGTGGAGGAGAAAATGCAGAAGATAGCGCAAACGATGCAACACTACAAGGAATAGATCAAAGCGTTGGAGGACCGTGAAGTGCCCACAAATCCTCCATAAATCAGAGGACAAAGGGAGAAGGATGTGATATATTATGCAGAGATCATCGCGTAGAATATACACAAGCTGACAAAAATACTGGAGAAGAGTGTCGAACTATGGACACAACTTCTAGAGGATGGAAGCTTACAAGATATGAAAGGGAGGGATGAAAAACTACATGCAACCATAGCAGATGTCAAACAACAATAGAAAACAATGTCACTGCCAAAAAAGATCAAAACTGCCACGGATATGAAAAATTTACAAGCAAAGGAAAAGACAATACAAGCACAAAATATGATGTGATAGGCTCAGCTAGAGCCCCTGCAAGAAAATGAAGAACATCTAGTTGTCAAGATCGACATAGAAAAATTGATTGTATATCGCATCACAATGGAAGGAGAGAGTTGCTACAAAGCTCAGTCACCCCGCAGCTCATGGAAGATATGGTTGAAAGGAGAAGCCATGCTTAGGCATAGTGTTAGAGAATCACTTAAATGTATGACGCGTTGGCACAAGAAGTGACAAACACTGTAGTTAGGGAGTGACTCTGGACAAGTCACAGTATCAGTTTTGAGGACCTATTGGGTTCAGGCCCAGTTTTAGGTAAAAGCACAATGTGGGAGGAAACCATGCATGCAAGAAAAACAACATGTGTAAGGAAGACGTGCATGCAGGAAAAGTAGCACGTGTAAGGCAGAAGCGCATGCAGGAAAAGAAGCACATGCAAGATAAATGCACATGGATAAGAGGAAAGCATACAAGGCACACATGAAAAAAGACCTAGCTATGATAGGTTTAGGGTTTTGGTAAGAATATGTAATGGTTGTTAAGACAAAAATATGTATAAGTAGGTGTTACACATTATTTTAGTCACCCTAGTGATGTTTCTACAGCATGTGTTCAGGCTACCGAAAGAACCTTTCTTCATGAGAAAAGTGACTAGCTCCCTCTTCTACAAAGCTTGTTTTTAGAAGGTTGTTGTAGGCCATCCATAAGGTACAGTGCGGAAATTCCTGATCCCCATAGGATGTCATGAAACTTTCTTACGACGTTTATGTAGGTTGCACTATAGGCAGGGTGCAGGGACGTTGGAAGACTGAGAAAAGGTCAAAGTTCATGAAAGTTCTAGAAGAAATATTATAGAATATGAGGTGGCATACGTATGGTTGGTATCATACTCGCTTCTATGATTTGGTAGGATCATCCTAATCTCTTTAATCATCTCTCTTTCTCCTATATAATGTTGGATTTCTCATGGAAAAGGTTAAGGAAGAAAGCAATATCAAGCAAGGAATTAATGAAGGAATAGGTTTAGAATTGTGTGAGGGATTCTATTTCAATTGATTCTTGAGGCCTTCATCTATCCATCAAATTTATTTTGGATCCTGTTCATGCAAGTTTGGACCAAGTGTGTGTGTTGGAGCAAAGGGCCACCAAAAGGGAACCTTGCAACTTCAAGGTTGTTTGGTTGTATCTTCCACTTTTACTTAATATAATACAGTGGCATGTTTCTTTCCCATAAAAAAATTCTCATTTTATTACATGACTCCTTGATCACATGTATAAGTTTTCATTGAACATACTATTGTTTCTTTCACTTTGGGTGGTTTTTGTCATTGCAAGATCGATAATGCAAGAGCACTGGAGCGGAGCAGGGAAAACAAAGTTATAAGGAAGCGATATTAAAAGGTATGTCACTCATCTCTTGTTTGTTAGTAAATTCGATGATTAGAGCTTAGGGAAAGTGCCATGTCTTGTCTTGTTTTGTTCTAGATATAGGTGGATCTAAGGAGATCAGTTTATTTCCGCATTCATCGATTTATCCAATAACAGTAGGTACCTAGGAGGTCTAGGTCGAGGTTAGTCATTGTTACTATGTCGTTCGAAGACAAAATGACTGTAAATCTTATCTGTTTTGTAAGTTGTTGAGCTGAGGAGAGGAAATAAGGTAGATATTGAGGGTTATATCATAGGCTGAGGAACCTGGTGCGATCTAGTCCACCTCATTGTAGATCTTAACCTGTTTGATAGAGAGTTGTAATGTGTGTGGCACTGTATTTTTGGAAACACCATAATAAAAGAGAAGAGAATTCAAATCTTTGTGGACGTAGCCTAGGAGGGGTGAACCATGGTAGACCATGTGTTATCTAATTGAATGTTCTGTGTTTCCTTTACTATCAATGATTAGATGTTAGAAAAATGCATGAAAGACTAGTTGGATCTATTATTTTACATGCATGAATAAGAATGACAGGGTATTCAATATAAGTTGAATGTTAAAGTAACAAATGAAGATCAGGGAGTTTAATCCCAGATCCCCACTCATTTTGAGGTTTCAATCACCTGAGCATTGAAGCCACCAATAGAACTATATTGGGTGAGACTACGCAATGCACTCTGTGTACTATGTTTCCTTCTGGTTTACTAGAGGGGCTGATAGTTTTAAAAGGTTTTTGTTGGAAACCATGCTATATATGAACCTAGTTCAGCCCAATAAAGGTAGAAAGAGAGAAGTAGCCAAGAAAAATCGACAAGAAAGGTTTCAAAAATAATCCCTCTACAATGTGATACCACTTACTACCCAACTTCGATTCTACTCATGGTATCGAGTCAGGGCTCCAGTGACAGCTCCACCACGATGGTATGCCACCCCTCCACTGGGACCTTCCACCTGACTGTCATGGCTTACCACTGCACCATCGGTATTCCGCTATGGAATTTCCATCATGTCCCTACCAAGTGGCCTCCATGTAATGTTGATGTCATTATACAGAAAAATTCCCTAGTTTTTGCAATTTCCCCAAATTAATATATATATATATATATATATATATATATATATATTTACAATAACTACATTCAGGTACCTAAGAAACTTTCATCTCAGCCTATGCATAATAACAAACTTCAAATTTTCCCATGAAACTAAAGCACTGCAACCGACTCTCTAATACTAAATTGTAACGTACCCATCACCAACACATCCAAATATTTTCTCAAATTCCAATTTGTCAAGTACCCATTACCAACCACCATGAAATTGTTTCTTTGATACCAATATATGACATACCTATCAACCCAACTACCTCTAAATTCACCTTGGACAAATTAAAAAAGTTGATACCAATTCATTAATAAAGAATCATGATGCAGGCACATGCAATAATCAAGAAGAATGCTAAACTATAAAGGAAATGATTAACATGTCATGCACAAAATTAACAACTAGCATGAATGATATCTTGGAATACTGAGAGGGGCGTGAATAAGTTTTACAAAATTCGTTTTACCGTGACTTCCTTTTAGTCATAATGTTTTGTTTACAAGTAGTCAACAATGAACAGCTAAATCATACAATACACAATACACAGAGATTTACCATAAAAAGCCAACTTTATTTACTTATAAACCTTATTTATAAAAAAGTGTAAGCACAAACTTATGACAAACACCAATCTACAATAATATTTGCAGGAACCAAACTACAAGGGACACCCATCCCCTTGTTGAGCACCAACTTAGCCAATGGGAACCAACCCATAGAATTATTGTTCACAAGCACCAACCTGTAGGAGACAACAATCCCCTTCCTTGTTCTACCCTGCCACCCTGAAAATAGTTATGTACTTCATAATACCTCTCGAGCATGATTCATCCTATGTTTCATCAAATCTCATATCATCTTCATTAATTCCACACTTTCATACAGGCCTAGAAGCCTCTTTACTCCTCATGTTTCCCACATTGCATACTTCAACTCTCTCAAAAATATGATTTGGGAATATTTATTTATAGACTTCATTCTCTCGTATATTTGTCCACATATCCAGAATGAAGTCGGGTTTGGGTCCATCGATTCTTCAAATTGGAATACAAGACCCTCCATGAAATCTAGTTTCTATTATTTTTGTTGCATGCGATCTGGTTCATCAGTCCTCAACGCTTAGCCACCATCTAATTAAGTCTTCAAATAGATATTGAGAATTGATCTGATATCAAAAATTCAAACAATGTCCTCTATGCACAAGAGTAATTCGATCATCTCTTGATTAGATCGTATCATCCATAACATCTAAACTACCAAGATATCATACCCTTTGGACCTCATCACTCAGTGGTTTTTAGATCTAGATCAGATTTGATCTCATTCGTCGATATATCCTCTTTCATATTAGGTCCATGGGGAGACTGAAACACTCAAGACTACCTCGAAGAATAACAACTGTCATATCTATCCCTCATTAATTTGTGACCTTTCATATTTTCTTTGTTCACCAAAACACACAATGTGACTTCATTTCTTAACAACCGTCTGATCATCTCATTGTTTGGAAGTCATCTAATCTTTCCTCCATTCAACCTCTACCATCGATATGTGATATGTCTATCAGTTCCATCGGGATATTGAGCACTCAACACTTTCTCAACCATCATATCATGTATCAACAATTGTCTTTGATTCTTGGAGCCCTCCTTGTCGAAGTTTCAGTTCTACTACAATGACAAGTACCACAAGGGATCCAATAGTCCTCACAGTATGAAATCAATGGCTCCCATTACATTTTCCCCTCAGCATGCTCAATGGTTATCTTCTGTCCCTTTTTCCTTTCGTAATATGGTTGGGTGTGACCCACTTATATCTACGGTTTTCATCTTATCTTATTTTACGATCGACCAATGGTGTAGATTTCTCGTTGGAGCTCCTTCATCGGAGTTTCAATGCATCATCACACTTAAGCACTCCGATGGAATTATTTCAAAAAAAGAGACAAAACCTTCATGCATCATGTCCTTGATCTAGACTACTCCGAGTAGATCATAGTTATTGATCGAGACAAACAAACAGATTTGTCGTAAGTAAAGGTGCGATGGAATATTCTTTGAAACCCTGTATTCATAGTGGTTAGACTCTCCATACCTTCTCAACGTCGAATGATAAGATCTGATAGTATCAAAAAATGAATATTATTTGATACCCTTGTTTCAGAGTGTAAAAAAGTGATGAAATGTTTCACTCTGAAAGGAACAAATCCAAAATATCAACAATTCATATTAATTCATAGTTTTCTTCATCGTTGGACTTACTGTCACTTGTGTACATGGAAAAATATGCTAATGGCACATGGTCAAGTCATTGTTTTACACTTTTCTTCTTTCATGGCACTATCGTGGAATTTACGTGGAACTGTACAAATTTTGACATGTATATCTAATGTGGGGCTGACATGGCATTGACGTGTTCTCCGTGTGGAATCCTTCCATGTGTATTGAATGACCATCCATGATCCTAATATTTTTAGATGAAAAATAACACCATGAACATAATATTTTTCAATACCTTTATTTTATAGCGCAAATTACTCTGTCAACATTCCTCCTCCGATAGCTATGACTCTGAAAGTATTTTACCATGTTGTTTCGTACTCCAGATGAGGGAACACCTTGGCTAGCGATCTGGATAGATCTTTGTCTGAGATAAAATCTGTTTTCTTCATTCTTAGCACATGAATGGAGGTCTAGGAATGCAATCACTGGTGACAATTGACTATTGATCTTGATCCAATGGAAATGGTTTCTCCTCACCTACAAGTTTCGATCCTCATTCTTCAACCTTCATATGAACAAAATTCAACTTTTTTGTTCCTTAATTTCATTTTGATTCATCTCTCCATTGGATATCGACTGTTACACTACCTTGATCTATCTCCAATCAATTTAATGATCCTTTGTCCTCTTCATTGAGGTTTATTTCACAGTTTTAACTCTAAAACACCATCCATGATTTGATCTTAATCGTCGATCTATTATGATCAACGATCATCTTGGACCTGTTATCACATTATTCCTATCTTCAGCAATGACTATGGTTAGTCTCCTCCTGCTTGTGACATCAATGAGATCCATGGATTTATTCATTTGACATCAATGAGATCCATGGATTTCTTCATTTGAAATCAATGATTGATTCTCATTTAAGATGATTGCTTCATGTATTATCTCTCCCTTTCTTCATATTCTCCCCTTTTGACATCAATGGAAAAAGGTTTCTTGTTCTATGGATAGCAATATTATTGTCTTTCTACAACTCATGTTGATCTTGTCCACTTTTCGCTTTCTGTAGCTTCCCCTGAGCTGATTATTTTCCTTACATTGTACTCAAATGTAGTTCTTTTCTATGCAACCGACAACCATATGTACCCACCCCATGAGATTTTGGTTATTATTAACTTCCAACATCTTTCAGTTGAAGCTTTCACTGAGAACAGGGAATGACTCCCATATTCTATTCAAGATACTCAAATGTATATCTAGGTAGGGGTTTTGTAAATATGTATGTTATTTTTAATTGGTAGGAACATACTCCAACTTGACAATATTATCATTTACCTGTTCCCTCAGAAAATGATATTTGATTGGGATATGTTTGGTCGTTGAGTGTGTTAGTGCTCTGTAATTTTTCGAAGGCTATGATGGCAGTTACAGAGGCAACATCAAAACCACTTCGAGTCTTGGATCTAGCCCTCCAAGACTCAGAGAGGGATCTCTCTGTCTGATATAGCTTTGTTTGAATAGAATATTAGGCTAGTTATGAAAGTATGGGGTTTGGGTTTTTGTGAAATATTTATATAAGGATGTGTTTGACGAGTTTCTCAGATCACCATTAGGCCATGGGGTCTGTTTATAAAATAATGATCAAATCAGATCTAGAGGTAAATGTCTCCACAGGGCAAGGTAGTAACAACTGTTGGATCGTCTTAGGTTTAGTGCATATGAATAAGGTGAAAAGGGAGAGATCCACTGAACAGAGGAGAAACTAAGAATTACTGTATAAATCTTCAGATGAATAACATAAAGATTATTGAAAAATTGGCCAAAGAGTATGCATGCATAAATTCTTCTCCATTACTCTCTTTCAATAACAAGAAATGAAATGGCTTGAATGGTAGCAGAAAGATAATTAAAAACAGACAAGGAACACACCACCAACGCTGCTACACAAGAATCTTGTGAATCGTTTTCTCTATTACTGTTTATTCATTCAAAAATTACAAACAAAAACCTCCTGGAGTAGCAAGGCCCACAGTCCAGCCAAAAGGGAAAAAACTTTACATAGGTCGAACCCTCTGTTTGTCATTTACATGTGCATATAAAAAAAAATTCCTTCAGCCTTCTCATTCCAGCCCTATCTCTACTTTCTGAAAATAGAAAAGCAGTTACCAAAATCTTGACACCTGTAGGCTGTCTCTAAAACAAACAAAACCACAAACCAAAGGAATGTTAAAATTGGTAATTGTTGCCTGAACATCTGGCATACTGGAGGTTGTTTAAGATTTGCTGGTGAATAGACTATAATCGCATCAAAACAAATGAATGCAGAATTCGTTGAATGCTTGAGGTTGTTGGAGATTTTCTGCCAGTTGGAGGATCGGTTCTCTAACCGCTACCATGTGTTCCCTGTAAATGAATTCCATGTCTGCCATAAAACACGGACCGGTTTTCTGCGAAAAAGGGGTCCGAATAGACGTGGTTTTATCTTGAACGCTGACACCTGGGAAAAACCTGAAAGAGGTTATTGTATATGGGCATGTGATGGAAAAAAACCTCCTTCGGTTTTTCCAAATTCGCCTCCAGTTGCCCGTAACAGCTCCCGCAAAATCAAGACTATAACAAAAAAGAAGAAATCTGGAAAAAAGGGCCTCGAAGATGGCTTCAATTCTCCCTGCTCATAGCTCCATTGCAAAAAAAGAGAGATTATTTTGTTCTTCAGCCCGTTCTGAGAAAAAAACTCTCTCAGATTTTTAAAATCTGTCTTCGTTTTCCCATAATCCATTTTGAAAGAAGACATGGTGAAAATGGAAAAAATATGAAAAAAGCGGTTTTTTTTTTTCTGTGAAGGCGGTATTCTGGACCCTCCCTGAAGTGGTAAGAGGTTTTTTTTTTTGGGGGGGGTCCGCTGGAATAGGGTCATGACACGTGGAGAGGGGGTGGTATTTAAAACTACCTCATTCCGGACCCCCCCCCTCTCGTTAAAGTCCAGATGGTGAGGGGGGGTCTGGAATTTTTAAGGGTCGTTTGATTAAATGCTTGATGTGAGTGGAAGGGGCATGATGTATGAAGGTGCATGGAGTTTGATGTGAGTGGGAGTGAGGTATGAGGGTGGGGTAGACTTAGGATAGCGTAGGATTTTTAGTTTTTGAATTTTGTTTATTTTTATTATTTTTTAATTAATTAAATTCTAACCTAATTACTAACTTAGACTTTTAACTTAATTAATAATTAATTAATTATTAACTATTTATTTATTAATTAGTTTAACCTATACTAAATATACTAACATTACTTATTTAATCTAACTAATTTTATTGTTATTTTTTTTCATCCTAAGTCTGATTATTCATGGATGGGTGACGGGCGAGAGGTAGTCAATGGGGCAACAAGACAAGGGAGTGAGGGTGCAACATGGATGAAGGATGCAGCAGGGTGATGGGGGATCAAGCAAAAATAATGGAGGGAAGAAAATGGGATCAACCAAGCCAGACTTCGTCATCATGAGAGAAACGCCAAATCAACAGTCGAAGAATCGAGTTGCCTATAATTATAGGACCCCAACAGAGTGCATCATTGGATTCTTTGAAATGCTTATAGCGTTGATGTTGTCACATAGTATCAAAATTGGATTCTTGTATTCTATCTAAATGTATTGCAATGTTTTTTTCATATAGAGAATCTATTTACAATAAGATGTTGTTGCAATGTACTATTTTTCTACTATGGATAATGAGATTGAATATTGTTTATTGCTTAGCAAGGATACTAAGAAATTTCACAAGAAGAATGTTCCTTCACTTGTGCTCTTCATGTCATCAACACTTCCTTCCAAATATGCATTCATATATGTTGTTAAAATAAATCCTTCTCCTTTTGGATACCATAGTCCAAATTCTAAAGTACCCTTCAACTATCTAAATATTTGTTTCACATCCTATACAAGTGTTTCCTTGGGTGCAACTTGAAATATTCCAGCTAGACCTACTACATCCATTATGTCTAGCATTTAAGTTGTCATATAAAGGAGGTTTTCAATCATTGACATGTACAGAGATTGATCAGTTTCCTTGGATTCATCCTCCTTGTTGATATTGCATCCAATTACCATGGGTGTTTTCACAATTGTACAATCCTCCAACTCAAACTTCTTCAACATCTCTTTGATGTATTTGCTTAGAGGGATGAATATTCCTTTACTATTTTGCATGATCTATAGTCCCAAAAAGAATGAAAACTCTCCAAGCATGGAAATATCGAATTTATTTTTCATTTCTTCTGCAAAATTTTGGTTCATTTTATTATCATTACTCCCAAAGATAATATCATCCACATATGCTACAATGATTATCATTTTTCCATGATTTATTTTTATGTAGATATTGTCATTTTTTGTTCCCCTTTTGAAACCTTGTATTTGCTAGTACTTGTCAAGTATTGAATACCATGCTTTGGGAGCCTACTTTAGACCATATAATGCTTTCTTCAATTTACAAATATAGTATTCATTTTCTGACAACAGGAACCCTTCATGTTGTGTTATGTATACTTCTTCCTCTATATCTCCATTCAAGAATGTTGAATTGTCATCCATTAGATATACTTTGAAATTATTAAATCTTACAAATTCATGTTGTGGTAAATATTAACCCGAAGACAGGATAAGATCCCCTTTGAAACAAGAACCCTATCTTTGCTCCAATTAAATAAGTAAACAAATGGTTTCTAACGTCCCAATAGATCTGAATCAATCAATCAAGAAAGCGAGAAAAAGAATGTGGCATACCTTGTTTCGATGTTCAACCTCGCTACTCCAATACTTGGGCTTGATCTCCAAGCTCCTCAATGCAACTTAACTCTTGAAAATACCAGCAAGGGAACTCTTCTTCCTACTCTATATGATTAAACAAACAAGATCTCTCTATGAATAATGAAATGACAATAGACAAGAAATTTTAGAAAACATGAACTTGAAGGGAATAGGCCAAGTTAATATTTATTTGGAAAAAAAGTTACAAGCACTTACAACCCATCTCTAACACTAAAACATCCTTCCAATTTCTCCTCATCCATCCCTTGCATGAATATTTAAATCAAAATTTTTATCCTTCACCCAAGATCAAAGGTTTCACATCTGAATTCTTCCCCCCTTCACATTGGAAATACCTTCAATATATAGGCTTGAGAGGTTTAACCACCATGAGATAATGAGGGATATGGTTGAGGATATGGCTCTTTAAATTGGGATTAGATCCTAAGATAGATCCATAGTATAGGAGTCAACTACAACAAACCTCATCCCAAGAGAGTTGGCCCTTAGGAAAAGGTGGAAGATCCCATATTTTCCTCTAACAAGATTGGTGCCCCCTAGAGTGAGATAGATAGTCTCATTGGAGCCCCCTAGTAGGCTTGGGAGAGTGTTGGATCCCCCTTAGAATGAGTAGGGGAGATCCACCCTTCTAAAATGCTAAACAATGGTCAATTTTTCCAAGAAAAAGGTATGGTTCTAGACCCCAAATGATTGGCTTCTTCTTCCAAACTGACAAAGGGGATTGTGAAAAATGTATTTCATGGTGTCAAGGGGTTATGACACTTAGAAAATTGAATGATACACTTGGTGAGGTGCATATGACACTAGAGAGAGTGCATTTGATGCTTCAAAAGGTGCATACGTTAATTTGTGACAATTAGGGTGCAACACTCAAGTGTGACATTTTGACGTGTAACAAATGCCCCATAAATTGTGAGGTCATAAGAGAAATTTATGGATGAAACAATTTAAAAATTATTCAATGCAAGGGTGTTGGAGTAGGAGAATATGGAAAAAGCTACAAATAACCATCAATCAATATATATATATATATATATATATATATATATATATATATATATATGTGTGTGTGTGTGTGTGTGTTCCATTTCTTAGGAATACATACCTATGCTCAGGATACTTGCCTCAGAGAATGGTCGTCAATCAATACACTGTCGATCCATGAGAACACTGACTAAGGATATGGCCACCAAAAATACAATGTGGATCCATACCTCCATGACATGAACTAATCTCAGCCAGGAAAACTACACAGTGAAGATATGATATGACAAAACATAGTCACGGATCAACACAATGTCAATCTATGTGAAAATATATATATCAGTAATATTTTCAACATGGTAGCTGTAATGAAATATTTTACATGCTCAATTGATCTTCATTGCAGCCTAGGAAAAGCACATAATAGAGTGAGCTCCCAACCTAGGGTCTTCGTTCCAATCTCAAAATGGTACGAATATAGCCATGTGAATAAATGATTTGATGTCAAACATCGTAGAACCCACTTGATTACCGATCATTGAGGTATATTGTTAATAGGTGCGAGGGAAATCACCAATGATGAAAATGAATCCCAAGGTACCCTAGTACATTTGAGCAAATGTGAATAAATGAGATGAGGTAGAAAATCCGTGGAATCATCTGATCAAAGGCCAATAGTTTAAACCTACTTTCAAAATCGAGGAGGCATGCCATTAAGGCATGCAGGTCCCAAGGTACTAACTGGTTTCTAAGTCTAATTCCTAGATAATGTGTTGAAGTCGATAAGTAAAGACTCTTCAAAGGGCCATGATGTATCCCCATCAATGACATGAAACTAACACAGTAAAGTGATGTAATATGGTGGATAAAATGAGTATAGAGTAACATAGGAAATGGAAGCTGGTAATACTGCAGATGGATGATTTCAAGTGAAACCTCCCTTGAACATTGTGAGGCATGAAAAATGACTTGGAATCATTGACTTGACGAGTATTAAGAACACAATGTCACGATAATAAGAGAAATATTTGACTGGAATGAAAAATTATAATGACACATGGAATTGTTATGAATCAAATACAAGAATATTACCCCACTATAAGACGAGATGTGAACAAGTGCCATGTTCAAGGGAGACAACAACTGCCATAAGGGATTCCAAAAACCTTGACCCACTTCATTCAATTTTCCCCCAATAATGATTGATGTGTAGCTCTTTCTTTTTTAACTAGATTGAGGATAAAAAATGCTTGGTATAGCTCATCTTCAATGATTCCCTCAACATGTGTTTAACGAACCTGAGGAAGGAGGGGTTCATTCCCATCTGGGTCCTAGAGATTGGACTCACATAGGTCCTTCAATGCATAATTTTATGATCCCTAAGAAGGTAAAATTGGTGGTTTTTAATGTTTATAGAGTATGAAAATAACTTAAATATGACTACATATATGACTTTCCTATAGATTTAGTCTCCGAAGACTGAAAAAGTGTAAGACAATATAGGGGAGAACTCTTCTAATCATTCTTGACTAGAGTATTATTTTTTGTAATTAGTCTCACGAGGCTAAAAAAGATATAAACTACCACTCAAAAGACGCCCTTTCAAATATTTTAATGAGTGTTGAAGGAACCAAGATCACTTGGAAATGTTTTCATGTTTAGCGAGTCTGAAAACATCTTAAAGGAGACTCAAAAGAGTTCCTTTTTCGTATAGATTTTATGAGTCCAAAAAAGAGATAAAAGCATACTCAGTAACCTATTCTAATGTATTTATGAGCATGAAAAAGAACAAATACTAATCTTGGTAGCCTATTATCATGTTTTTATGATCACAAGAAAGAACAAAGCCTAAGCTCGTTCTAGAAAATGCTACTATGTTACGATGGGAATGACCCCCAAGCGAGGATCACTCCTAACAATGTGTCTCTCTACATGTATTTTTCCACCAACTTACATGATATAATATAGTGTCTTCACTCTAGCATGATGTTGAGAAGCTAGACACCTACCCCCCAAGCATCATTTCCTCCACCGACTCTTCTTATTTCCTCACTTAGGGATTTGGTTACTAATAGGAACATTTTCAATAGGAAGAGGAAAATAAGGTTCAACTATTCGATCCAGAGTGAGATTTGATTTGATTGGAGTGGGTTCTATTTCATTTTTTAACAAGTTTGACAGAGACAATGAAATATGATCGTTAGTGTATGTTTCATTTTTTAATGAGCTTGGCACATGAAAATAACTATGCTCATGAATACTATGTACTACCAAAGGATTAATTGATTCTAGGGATTGTCGCACTTGAGTTGAAATCATATTTAACGTGGAAACCAGTGAGGTGGCAGGATCAGGTAAAGGAAAAACCCCCATGAGTGATAAATCCTTAAGAATTTCTACTCCTACACTCTCAAGACTAGATTGTCCTAGAAAAGGGACATTATTTGTTGCAGAATTGTGGAGATATGGAGTTATATAGTCAAATTGATCAATAGTGATAATTTTTCCTTGATGGGGAAATTGAAAAATATGAAACACAGAAGATGAGATGTTGGTCACCACATAGAATCAACTATGAACAAGTAACAAATTGTAATCCAGGGGCACTTCAACCACTTTGATATCAACTGAAACAGTTTTACCCTTCAATGCCACAATGAAATATTGCAAAAGTCCGTCAGGTTGGAAATCACGTACATAAAATTCTTTCAAGGTGGTAGGAGACTGGATAAGTTTAGGAGAACCAAGGGCTCCCCAACAAGGAAAAGACATGACACAGGGGGTGGCTACTTTATCCAAAATAATGTGATGGATGTTCCTTCCACCAACCAAAATTTTAATTTGGAATGTTAGGTGGTGTGAGAGCCTCTCTTTAAAATAATCCATATTAAACATAATAACATTTAATTCCTCGGGATCCATAGCTCCAATGGATGACAACAGGATTCTAAGTTGACTTGGATAGTTATGTGTAACTTCGAGGGATGACATAGAACAAGGTGCTTGCACTAGATATTCAATGATATTTTAGTTTTGGATGACGCAAGTACTTTGATTAAATGTCGCTTTTTGAATTGCACTCTTGGGCAGGTGCAACACTGAGTCAGAAATTAGCTTCTCAATATGAAGAGGATTGGAAGATGAAGGAGGAGTGGATGTGGAGGGATGATCGATATCCTTTCCATTAGCCTGATCACCTGGAGGTGTGTTATAAGTATTTTCTCTATTCATTACATTAACCGTCTTAAACATGTACACCTTAAAGCCGCTCAAGGAAGCATCCCCATGGTGGGAATGACCTACGTTTCCCCCTTTGTAGAGGGGCAGGATTTTGTGAAACCATATGTCTTTTTTGAGTCGGTTGGGAGGTACCCTTCAAAAACTTAGTGACTTCCTGATGATGAGAGAAATATTTCATGTAGTGGTATTCCTCACAGATCATGCAAGTAAATTTAGCCTTCCTAGTCTGTTGAGTATCAACAATCTCTGTAGTATCTTTCTAGTTGGAAGATTTCTTGGATTTACCCTTGTTTTTATTCCTACCTCATGTTGTCTAAGATGAATTGGATTGAACCACTTTCACCTCGAAGGTTTGAGAACAAGTGGATGTAGCTTTGGTATCTAAAACGAAAATTGGTTCCAAAGAAGGTCTTGTTAGATCATTCGATGGATGAGGAGCATGAGGGATCAAATCGTAAAGTGTTTTGGACTGTGAATATACCAAGTCCATGTATTGAGCATGACTGGTATCCTTCTCCTTAGTAACAACATTCCCCATAGAAAAATCAAAGGTGATGGGTAGAAAGAGAAACTTTCTAAAAACATCCACGAGGAGTTGGTCTAGAATTGGAGGCTTAATCAACCGTCTATGCCACCTCCACTCATGAATATGATCATATATGTGAGAGGAAGAGGATAGATGGAGTGAGGTCAAAATATCTCTACTAGTATCATACTATATAGGAAACTAAAAAAGTGTCAGGAAATCCATGGCAAGAGAATTAAAGTCCACAAAGGAGTTATGTGGCAACTCGATATGCCATTTCATTGTTGCACCTATAAGTGTTCTATGAAAAAGTATCAGGTGAATTGAAATGTCCATAAAAGAGTTAGAAGAAAACCATAAATGGAAATTCATAACATGATTTTTAGGATCTTCCCCAAGTTTTCTGTCGAATTTCGGGATGTCGGGCAGTAATTTGGTAGGGATGGCGGGCCAAAATGAGGCATGTAGAATGGGATTATTTGTCAATCATGACATATATGATAGATCTAACATAGTCAAGAATGGAATATGTCAGTTATTATGTAGATATTGGTGGTAACAATATGGCATGGAAACACCATTGGGACCAAATATAGGTTTTGACAAGATGGAAAAACTAGATGGTCCTCCCATATAAGGTGGTTTCCTAGGTTGTCCACCCATGTAAGGTGGTTTTTCTAATTGTCCACCCATGTACTGTGATTAAATAGATGGAACACCTATGTAATGAGATTGACATAATGTACCCCCCATGTATTTTGGTGTGCCTCCCATTTACTTTGTTTGAAGGGATTGTTGTGTTGGAATTGTGTGGCTTATGAATTGATAGGGAAAATTTATTTGCTGAGGAAATCTCATCAGATTTGGTTGAGCCCACAAAGGATTATAAGCTCTTAGATATGGATGTATAGGATATAGGCCAGTGGTAGTAGAGATAGAAGGATTTGTAGGAGTGGCTTTTCGCCAGGCTTGTTGATGTTGTAACCATGTAGGTTTACCCCCAGTAAAAAGGTTTCCTCCAACTAAAGGTTTCCCCCCATATAAAGGTTGGCCTCCCATTGAATATTGACCTAGAATGTAGGGTGTACTCATATGCGATAGTTGAGCTAGAGAATTTGTAGGTTTTGTAACCATGGTTGTGTGAATGACATAACTATTGGCCATCTGATTGATGGTATGACCAAGTAAAGTGCTTGGTGTGTGCATGTGTGTAAAATGTGAAGAAAGAATATTACCTGACCCATGTATAAAGGGAGATGTATTCACAAGTGGTTGAGTCAGGGTTACCTAGGTCATTGATGTTCCCAAAAAATAAGCACCAATAGTATCAACTACAGAAGTTTTGGAAAAAGAGAAATTCCCAAGTGCTTTAAGAAAACCATATAATGGTGGGTTCATGCCAAAAGATGGTGTAGGGGTTGAAATGGGAAGTAAATTGTAAGAATAATAGGAATCGATAAATCTCATGGATGGTGGAATAGTGATTGGTTGGCCAAGTGTATCATTAAAAAGAGGATTCATGTAAGATGAAAGGATTTCTATGAAGTTTGTGACTGGTTATTCAATGTGTTGGCTACTTATAGGAACTATGCTCTTGGTTTCAGAAGTTTGATCTTTGATCATTCCCTCATAAGAAACATTGGGTTGAGGTTCCTGAAATTTAGGATCTGTAACTTGTTTACTATGCGATCTCCAATCCTAGGGACTAATACAAAATTCAAAGAAACACACTCCTAAGAAAACTAAAATAAATCGACCAATCAATTATAGATTCAAGGATCTTCTAAAGATGGGATATCAATTTGCCAACAAAGAAATGAGAATAAGTTACCATGACCTCTACGTAACATCCCTTCTCACTACAAGCAACCATCACTTTCATGGGATCACCCTCCAAGGGTATTGAGAGTGTGCCACGATGTCTTCCTCAGGTACTGTGGGAATCCCCCTATAGTCACCTTTGTAGATGCCTAGGAAAGGCCACTAAGGTTACCAACTTGCAGTCAACCTCTGGGTGGGTACATTCAACAGTCAGGACCAAACGTATGGGTAGGATGTCAAAGCCTAAAATTCTTCCAAAGGACTAAGGAAAAGTGGACCAATAGACTCTATAGGACCCCGGACATATTCAGATTTCATGAAGTAGTGATTCCAAATGAGTCAGTGACAATTTAGGAAGAGCCCCCAGTATATGTTACGTATTCTACGATTGTTCAATCATTGTAAGGGTGGTATTCACTTCTCTTCCACATGCAACATCATGCTTAGCTTATGTGTGAAAGGGGGTTCCCAACTATCCTTATACGAAAGTTGGATTTGTTCACTCTTTAGTTATGTACATTATGTTTAGTAATCTTGGACGATTTACTCACTTTTCCTAGTCCAAAAACCCTATTCCTATGCTATTGTTGGTGTTCTAAAACAAAACAATGTTCTAGTTAATGTTATTAGTGCATGGTTTATTTTAGTGGCTTTTACTCCATAGGTTCACGCAGATGAAACTAATGATGTGTGAGAGACTTGACTCCAATAGAACGCAAGGGAATGAGATGCAATTTGTTCTTTTCAATGAATTATATGTATGGAAAGGAGAAGAGTCCTACTCTTCTTAACACAAGGAAGCACTAAAAAATATGCACCTTTCAATTTTTGGGATCAAGAAGATGTCAAACTACCAAGCAATGTTTCCAAAATCCCAAATGCACATACAAAAAACAAATTATGTACCAAAACAAATTTCCTAAAGAATGAAAAAAAATTCTTCATTTGATTATGTATGCAAGGACATATGAAAAGTTTTTTGCTTCTAATATTTCAAGTGAAATGAAAGATATCTTTGTTTGACACAAATAAATATGAGGAAAAAAGGAAACAAAAAAAAGCACACTAAACAATGATGAGAACTGAAAGAAAACAAGTGTGAGATGGCTTGTTCAATGAAGGACTCAAAGATGCAAAAGAGAGAGAGAGAGAGAGAGAGAGAGAGAGAGAGAGAAGACAAACACTCATAAAAATCCTAAAAAATGAGCAGCAAGAAATACCATTTAAGGTTGGGTTATGGTAAACAAGAGAGTCTTAATTAGTCAGAAAGAGAGATGTTTCAATGAAGACAAAAAAGGATCAAAGGAAAACAACCTTTGCAAACTCTAGATGATGAAAACTCCTAAACAATCAAGCAATCTGAAATCTTTGCAAGACAAAGATTAGATAACTAAAAGGAAGGATGCACCAAGGGATCTAGTTAACCCAAGGAGATTACAATTAGGATAAATTTCCAAACTCAAAGAAGGAAGATAAATGAGCGATAAGTGTCAAATTATCAATAAAACAAAGTCAAAGACAAACAAGGAGACTCTGGGCTAAATGCCTCTCAAAAGCAGACTGAGAAAAGAAGGGAATAAACTCAAAAACAAAACCTAAAAGAGGATATTGGAGCTCATGTTACCAAAGTAATAGAGTGCCATGGTGCCCTCGAGGAGGCTTAGGGGGATTGTTAGTTAGCTAGTGGCACCCTGGTGTGATATTCAGGGGAGTGTTGATTTCTAAAAAATCTAAAAAATGGCTTCCAACAACTAATACTCAACAGAGACTTGGTCAATATATCTATAAAATATTCAATGAGGAATAGGGAAGATGAAATATATAATAATGAAGCATCAAGAAATCAATATCTAATCACAAGAAAGCATTCAAGACGAAATAAAGGAAAGACTAGTCAAAGTTGATCTCTAGTATGGTCGCCATTTTTTTGTTTTGAGAAATATTACCCTGTGGACAAGCTAAGCTCCCCTTTGAACGAATACCCCTATATTTGTTCCAAATACAAAAGTAAACAAATGATTTCTAACGTCCCTATAGATATGACTCAATCAATCAAGAAAGAAAGAAGAGGAATGTGGCATACCTTTTTACGATGTTCATCCTCACTCCTCCAATCCTTGGGCTTGATCTCCAAGCTCCTCAACACAACTAAAGTCCTACAAATACTAGAAAATGAACTCTTCTTCCTACTCTATATTATTAGACAAAACAAATCTATCTAAGAAGACTAAAACAACAATAGACAAGAAAATGTATAAAACATGAACTTGAAGGGAATAGCCCAAGTTAATATTGATTTGGAAAACAAGTTACGATCACTTACAACCCATGTATGACACTACAACAACTTTCTAAGTTCTCTTCATCTATCCCTTGCATGAATCTTGAAATCAAAACGTTGATGCTTCTCCCAAGATCAAAGGTTTGACATTTGAATTATTCCCCCCTTCACCTTGGAAATACCTTCAATATATAGGCTTGAGAGGTTTAACCACCATGAGATAATGATGGATATGGTTGAGGATATAGCTCCTTATTTTGGGATTTTATCGTAAGATAGATCCATAGTATAGGATTCAACCACAACAAACCTCATCCCAAGAGAGTTGGCCCTTAGGAAAAGGAGGAAGATCGCATATTTTCCGCTAACAATATTAGAGGCCCCCCAGAGTGAGAGACAGAGCACCATTGGTGCCCCCTACTACGCTTTGGGGGAGTTTTGGTGCCCCTATGTGTGAGTAGGGGAGAACCACCCTTCGAAATTGCTCAAAATTGCTCAATTTTTCCAAGAAAATTGTATGGTTCTAGACCCTTAATGATTGGATTCTTCTTCCAAACTGACTTAGGGATTTTGAAAAATGCATTTCATGGTGTCAAGGGGTTGTGACACTTAAAAAAGTGAATGTGAAACCTGGTAAGGTTCATATGACACCAGAGACACTTAAGAAGTTTCATATGTCACTTTGCGACACTTGTGACACTTAAGGTGCGAGACTCAAGTGTCACATTTTGATGTGTAACAATGCCAAAAACATCATAGTGGCTTCTACCCTTGAAACATGTGCAAATGTTTTTCAAAATCAATTCCTTCTAATTGAGCATACCATTTACATACCATTATTTCTTTTTTTCAAGTACTATTCCATATTCATTCAACTTTTTCTTGAATACCCATTTAGTTTCGATCACAATTTTATCCTTGGGCCTTCGGACAAGATCCTAAGTTTCATTCTTTTCAATTTGATTTAACACTTCCTCCATAGAATATACCCAATGATGATCATTTTGATATTCTATAAAGCATTTAGGTTCTGCTTGGGACAATAGGGAGAGATTCATATGTTCATAGTTGTTTTCCAATTTCCTCCTTTTTTGAGTTCTAGCATTTCTGTCACTAAGAATCACATTTTCTAGGTGATTCTTTTGTATAAAACCTTGATGGTGTTTGTGTATCTTGGTTTTCTGCTTCTTCTTTCCTTTCTTCTTCATTTTATTGTTCTTCTCCCTCCTTTTATTCTTCATTTTTTTTTCTTCTTCCTCATGTTCTTCTTCATTTTCTTCTTCTTCTTCTTTAGTGTACTTGATTTCTTCATCTATTATGACATTAATAATTTCAAAAATATTCTCCAACCTTTTATTGTAACTTCTATAGGCCTTTATTTTTTATGAGTATCCAATAAATGTTCCTTCATTTGATGAGGTTTCAAATTTTCATAAGTCCTCATCGTCTTGTTTGATGTAACACTTGATCCTAAAAATTATGAAGTGATTGATAGATTTTGGTCACACTTTCCATAGTTCATATGGTGTCTTATCACTATTGGTTCTAATATTTCCTCTATTTAGGATATATACATCTCTATAAGTTTATTTTGTCCAAAACATTCCTCATAGACCTATTTCATTTATCATCATTCGAACAATTTCTTGTACATGTTTGTTTTTCCTTTCGACAACCCTATTTTGTTGAGGAGTTCTTCCTACTGCATACTGAATTTTTATTCCATGTATTTCACATAATTCCAAAAACTCATTGGATGTGAGTTCACCTCCATTTTCCAACCTTAAACACTTGATTTTCATCTCTATTTGTTCTCAACTAGATCTTTGAAAGCCTTGATTTTTTCAAATGCTTCAAATTTATTTTGAGGAAAATAACCCAAGTCATTCTTGTATAATCATCAATGAGTAACAAGAAGTACCTTTATCGATGTAAGCATTTAATCCTTCATACTAAACAAATATTTGTATGTGCAAGTTCCAAGGACTTGGTGTTGACGGGCGAGAATGAACGCTCGCCAACTTGAAGAGTGGATCCGGTCCGGGGTTGTCTAAATAACCCAAGCCGTTTGGGATGATCCACCCCGACGGGTTTAGAGACTCTGTTGGTCGATCTAAGTCCTAGGAAAATGAAAGAAAACTAACTAAAGGAACTAACCTAAATGAAAACAACAATTAAAGAAAACTAATAAACAAATATGAAATATATATATATACAGTCTATTGCCTAATATTATACAACAATAATTATATGAAATTAATATTCATCTATCAACAGAATTAAATCTTAATCACAAATGTACAATATTTACAAATTACAGATTTTAAATGAAAACCTGGACAAATCATTTATAAACTGTCCTATGACAACAAAACTATTGTTTATTTTATTTTATAATTTCATGAAAAAGAACTAAAATTATAACTATCTAAGTTGAGCAATTAAAATAATAATCCTAACTATAAATCTAAACTATATATATCTATCTAAACTACTTAAATAACACTAATAAACTAACCTGTGATAACGCTTTCCAATTTATCATGTGTAAAAGATCCAGTTCAGCTGTTCGATGGGAGGAAACCCGCACCAGATTCTCTGCAAGCTTCTTGTAAACCCGAAGTAGTAGTGCTCTTTGAATATAAATGATAGGATAAACAAGACATAAAACTGACAACAATCTTATAATTTACAAATCATTGCATTTGGATAAATCTTTGTGCAAAGATTTGTACAAAATGATTCATTTAACGAAGAAGGTAAACCTTAAATTCCTTAAATTGAAACAAAGTAAATGATGTACTTTTTTATGCTGTACTTTTTAAAATAAGAGAGATAAGATATGGACAATACATAAACCAAATCACATCAACATGCAATGAATCATGATAGCTAAAGCAGTCGATAATTGATTGCAAACTGATATGAATAAAACTTGAAATAAAAGATTGATATATTGAAAGCTAAAGTTGTTACAAGACATCAACTTTCATCCCAGTCTGTAACATTATAAATCCATAGTCTATTCTCCCAACCGTAATGATGGGTTCATTACAAAAAATAACAAGTATTTAAAGGCCACAAGGTAAAACATCCCTGTGGGAATTATCAAAAACAGTTTACAAAAAATATGGGAACAATCTCCCAAGCCTTTATTCCTGACTAAAGCTAACAACCTATAACAAAACTATATCACAAAAGTATCTCCTAAATTGCCACAACATATTCAATTGGTCATTGAAATTCGTATGCACCTGAAAGTGGACAAGAATGGACAAGTTTAGATGATATTCTATTTGTAAAACTAACAAAAATATAAATTTTAAGACTAGCTGCAGAATCTCACGATTCTGTAGCTGGTCTAATTTGCAAACAAAATCACTTTTAATCAATCCAAAACTAACAGAAATATATTCGAACTATTAAACCAAATCTTTGATTGCTAATTGAAAACAAAGCAAATCATTCATGCTAGAAATAACTAGATTCTTTATGCCAATTTGAAACAGATGAAATTGTAATTGAATTAATCAAATGATAACAGGATATGTATGATCTGTCAAACAACTTTTATTACCAATTCAAAGCAGACATAATCGTTTAGACAATTCGAAACCAATGAAATCATTTTCATGAATCAATTTCAATCGACAAAAAATGTAACTGATCAAACAAATCATTCATATTCATTTAACACAAACGCAATATTTTATGTCAACTCAGAAATTAACAAAATCATTTTCAAATCCAAAATGAATAGAGTTGTTTTTTCGAATCAATAGATCACATTGTATTCATCAAACCCATCTATGATATTGATGCATTGCATAAATAAAAGACCATGTTAATTCAAGCATACAAAATCGTCTCAAAATCAAGCCAAAAGAAATGAATTGAAATAGTTTGGGGCCAACACAATCGTTATGCAAAATCATATCAATCGAAACATAGCTACATGATTTTAGGAAACAAATCTTTTATACAGGTTGAATGCAATCATAATCCAAACGAAAATATTTATTCAAAATGAAACAAAATCGTTTCTGGTAAACCGAAGTCAATAGTATTGTTTTGAATCTATTAAAAACAAATAGAACTAATCGAAAGAAAACCCCAAATGGTCATATTAAATCAAACCAACTCATAAAACAAAATCAATGTTGAAACACATACCTGGGCAGCAAGAAAATGATTTGATCATGATAACTTTGAATTGACGAAGGCCGTTTCCACCTTTACATTTCTGAAGACAATCGAACCAGTGGTTTTTTGTTTCTTTTCATTGGCTTGTAGCCTGTCTTTCTCCCTTCACAGTATTGTCACTCGTTCCTCCAAAGTTTTAATCTTATACTGCAATAGGGGAACGCCGGTGTAAGAACGTTCAATCCAGGCATTACAATGTGTACATGATGGTTGATTGGTCTTTGGCATCACAGGCGAGGGTTCTTTCAAGTTACCAGGGGTTTCATTGTGAAGCTTGATTCCAGGGAATTTAGGATCATTTTTTAGGCATGGAGGTAAGTTGGAAACATAGTCATAGGGTTCCAAAGAGCATAGGCCATGAGAATAGGGGTATTCCTCGGCTATGAAATGTTCAATTTCGGAGTTTGAGTCCTCGCTCAGCACTATTGGCTTCTGGTCAACATTTTGCTTGGGTTTGTTCCTAGCACATATAGATACCCATCGTGCGTTCTTCTTTCCCTTACTGTTGACAGTAGTATCACCCTTACTTTTCTTCCTCACAGGATTCTTAGAAGTCTTAGTCTTGTCTTTGGCACACAGGTTGGCCATGGTATCGGGTAGGTCAAGGTTGGGGCAATTCGAGGGTTTGACAGGGGGTAGAAGGATATGAAGTGGCACAACTGGTCCAACTAGAGTTTCAGTAACCAAAACCTTATCCACTTGGACAGACTCAGGAGTGGTAAAGCCATTCCTTGATAGGAAGGCTTTCCAACAATCACCACTAAGGATCAAATGGTGGACGACAATGAGTTTGATCAAGAAGTGATGGAAAAGGCTTCTATCATCCTTCTCACACTTAAAACATTTCGACATCTTGTAAAGACTACGCAAGAGATAATGTGGCATATTCAGAGGGTAGCCTATAAAATTCATTAATAACCGAAGATGATACAGAAATACCAACCATAATGACATTTGCAGTTCACAAACTGCTTAACAATTGCCAATATATCATGCCACCTAGGTTTGAGGGTAGCAAGAGGCATACCTCTATCGTAGCTAACAATCTTTCTTGACGTGAATAGGAGTGGCCACGACACCTCGTCTACTTTGGAATTTTTAAACCACCTTTTCCCTGTAGCTGGTAGTCCTGTAGCTGAGCTTATGAATTCCTCATTTAGCTCGAGTTGTATGTCTCCAACCTTAGCCTTGCATCCATCAAAGGTGAGGACCAACTGTTGGGAAACCAAAAGGTTAAAACCCTCAAATCTCTGGATAAACACTAGCCAGCCACTATTTTCCAAATCTTCACGGGCATTGTCGAATAGCAAGAGTGTTTGGCTACCATAAGGCTCTATGCGCACCACAGGTGCCATAGGAAAGGGAACACAATGAGCTGGGTAAACGCGCAAGGGTTTGGATAAGGTAAACGCAAGATCGGATAACTCACAGATTTCCCCAAAACCAACAGAGGTAACCTGGGATAGGAGGGAGGCATTAATGCTCGAGTGTGTGAGGGTGGTGGAGCTAGATCAACCCATGCAAAACAGTCATATCCAACTATACAATCGATGGCACATATGGTGATTCCAATCACTATTGCAATGTCAATAAAACAACCATTGAAAACTATGATGATTTGACTCGCGTGTTTGCACAAGAATTAGTATTTGCATGGTTTTAAAATCAAAATAATGTTTCGAATATAGTACCAAGGATTCAATGATAAAACGTATGCTTTATATGAAACCATCAAATTAAGGGTCCAATCACCATGTTAATGTGTTGATACAAAACCAATGCGCCAAGGAATTCGATGAAAGACTATAGAATATCAAACCACCAATGTATTAAGGACTCAATGATAGTCATTATAATATCATCACTATATTATAAGAATGAAATCATATTAACAACAAAAGAATGCCAAATTGGTGTCTAGCCAATTGTGTGATTAAAATTAAATTGGAAATGAAATGAACACATAGACAAGAGTGACCATAATAATCCAGTGATGATTTTAATGTGACTTCGAAATCAAATTTTTCACGCTTGCAGTCGTGAAAACGAGGACGAAGGCAGGTGTGCAAATGCATGAAATAATATTGTTGTTTTATTCAAAAACTTGCGATGAGAAACAAGGGTTCCAAAACACTTGTGTAGGCAGCTTATAGAGATAGGATAAAAAGAGAAATGGTTGCCAACAATGGCGACACACTGGTAGAAGTAGTTATCTCTACCAAAAGAACAAATTTAGATTATGATAATGAGAAAAATTCTAACTCAAAAACAACAACCAGAAAATTGATTAAACATCATCGTTAATCAAATATTCCAGCATTGCTTAAACGATGAAAACTGATAACAGTCTTAAGACAAGTGAGCCATGATATTAAAGATAAAATTCCCTATACTGTTGACAGAGCCACTGCTACCAGCAGGCATCCATAGCCTCGATAGGGTTTCCATTTAACGCACTCTGACATCTGTATCCTGCTAAAAGTTTCAGATCAGAATAAAAGACATTTCAAGGTCAAGTTATCTTATATTTGCAAATTTTCATATACCCGACATTGCTTCGCTGCCAGTAGGCATGTTCAATACCCCGACGAAGTTGTCTTGGCATCATGCATGCATTTACCCGCTACCAGCAGACCTGTTCAACATCCCAGCGGGTTCACAAGCACTTCCCACAACTCTTTTAATGATTTTTTTTTTTTTTTAAAGATATATAATTGAGAAGGGTAACATAGAAAATTATGATATTTTAGCATTTTTTTTACAGACCTTAACATAATTTTTTAGAGATGTCCTTCATTAAGATCCAGAGATGGTTTATTTACAGAACCAACCTTCTAAAGCAAGGATACATCTTCTGAGTCATTCCTTTAAGGAACAGAGACAGCGTGAAAAGATAATGGATGATCGTGACAGGCTTTACTCACAGATCGAAATCAGTTAACTTCTTTCAAACAACAGTTTTTTCTCAACACAGAAGAAAATTTCAGAAGTATATAATTGATGTTTACACAATTTTTTAATAGTCGTCTTAGTGAGAGAATTTTCCGTTTTCCTTGTCTGAACAATTCCGAAATTCAGGCATGTGTATTTCCAAAAACTGATAAGCGTAAAGGAAAAATCAAAACCAAAACAACAAAAGAAAAGCAAACAAAAGAAAAATATGTACACAGTATACATAGGGTTATCATCAAGAGAAATATCTTTTCAGAGCTTGGCCATTCACCGGATAGGTGTTAGGCTGTCCTTCTAGATTCTGTAATCAGAAAGAGCTGAGACCCAACTTCTCAGCAATTAAAAACGGTCCAAGCCATAATTTTTGAAATTTCGTGTGCTCTCCCTTTCCCTCATGCGATTTGTCCCATTTCAAGACAAGGTCACCTACTTCGAAGTTCCTATCAGAGGCAGAGTTAGAATCAAACCATCTTTTGACGACTAGTTGATGCTGATCTAACTTGCGTTTGGCTTGAGCTCTTACCTCTTCTAGTTTCATTAAGGCGTTAATTCGGTTTTCCAAAAGGGGACAGTCCTCTTCTTGTATTTTCTGTGATAACTATAGTGAGGGAAGAAGAATGTGTGGTGGCAGAATTGCTTCTATGCCATAGACGGGAAAGAAAGGAGAGTTAACTACAAAAGTCTTTGGTGTTACCCTATCAGCCCAGATCGTGTTTAACAGTGCATTATGCCAGTTTTTGTGATTCTCAGATACCGTTCTCTTGATGATTTTAATTAAATTCTTATTTGTTGATTCTGCCAATCCATTGCCCTGGGGGTAATAGCTAGCAGGATACTTCAATTTAATTCCTTTTTCTAAAGTGAACTCACTCATCTCAAGAGACGAAAAGTAAGAAGTGTTATCGAATACTAAACAGTCAGGGATACCAAAACAAGTGATAATATTCGAATTTAAAAAGGCAATTACCTAACTGATATTCACAGTTCTTAATGCAACAGCTTCAGACCACCTGGTGAAGTAATCTGTGGTTGTTATGATAAAATTATGCTACTGAGAGGATGGCAGATTGATCCGACCTATAATATCAAGGCCCCACTGCTGAAAAGGGGAGTCTACTGAAATAGGCTGCAAAGGAAAGGTTGGTTTCTGTAACCGCCCTGATGCTTTTTGACAAATGACACACTTACGGTACAAGGCATGGGCGTCTCTAAAAAGTGTGGGCCAGTAATAACCATCTCTCAAAACTTTATGGGCATTGGTGTCACCACAAAAATGCCCACCAGCTTCTCTTACATGCAACTCTAGCAAGACTTTTTCTGCTTCGTCTTTCTCAAGACAGCACATCAGTACGCCATCAAAATTTTGACGAAACAGAATACCATTAACCAAATGAAAGGAGGTACACTTTAATATTAACGTTCTTCTTTTAGTGGGACCCAAGTGACGGGGGGATGACCCATATTCAGGATAGAATTTTATATCGTCATACCATGGACTGACAAAGTTTTGTGCACAATAGATTGCATTTTGATTGTGTTGTCCTAGGTTTGACATATCATTTTCTTCTTGTTGTCCTGCTGCTGAATCAGCAACTAACTTACATAACCCTTGACCTCTCACTATCTGAGATGGGGTAATTTATATGTCGTACTCCTGTAAGGAGGTAACCCAGTTCACCCTCTTTTCGCCTAATTCCTTCTGCACTAACAGATTCCTAACATCTGGGTAAGGGACAATAATTTTCATCTTAGATTTCAAAAGATAAGACTGAAAGTGCTTGATTTCTTTGAAAACAATGTAGGCTTGCTGATCTACCGCTGGGTAATTAAGTTCAGCGCCTTTGAAAGAAGAGCTCATAAAGGCAATAGGTACTTCATTGTTTTCAACGTTCTTTTGAGTTAGGATTGTAGTGTAGGAGCGGTCAGAAGCAAAAGTGTAGAGTGTGAAGTCTTGCGAAAAGTTGGGGCTCATGAGAGAAGGAGCATCTATTATGGCCTTTTTTATTGCATTAAAAGCTTGATTTTCTAAGGGTCCCCAATGATATTGTGTGTCTTTCTTAATTAAATTCTGTAAAGGTCTGACCATTTCGGAGAAACTGGGGACGAATCTCCTGACAAAGTTTATCTGGCCTAAGAAAGACTGCATAGACATTTTGGATGTAGGAGGGGGAAGTTTTGAGATGACTTGAGTCCTTTCGAGGTCAATAATCATCTCTTTGCTTGACACAATGAATCCTAAGAGTTTACCTTGTTCTACTGCGAATATAGATTTTTTAGGATTCAAGGAAATGTCGTATTTACAACATCGTTGTAGAATAGCTCTTAAATGAGCTAGATGATCGGTTTTATTTTTGGAAAATACAGTAACATCATCTAAGTAAACTACGATGGATTGATTGATTAAGCCTTAGAAAGCGATGTCCATCACTCTCTGGAAAGTGGCACCGGCATTAATCAATCCAAAGGGCATTTTTCGATAAGCGTAGGTGCCCCATGGAGTGCAGAAGGTAGTTTTAAGTTGGTCTAGAGGAGACATCAAGACTTGGTTGTACCCTGAGAAACCATCTAATAGAGATAGTCTCTCAAAACCAGACACCTGTTGAAGGATCTGTTCCATGGGTGGGACAGAGTAGTTGCAAGATACCAGATATATAAAATATGCAGAACAGGAATGAAATGCTAGAAATAACAGAATAGCAGTAAAATATCCAGCATAATCTTCACAATACACAGAAATGATATACGAAATAGCACAGAAATAGCACTTGAACAGAAATAGCACTTGATTCAGATAGCAATGTTCACAGGCCTCTTCG